>CM029369.1:21680922-21793422 GCA_017165825.1 Hepsetus odoe
CTTCAAAAACTGTGTGCAAGTGTACCTAGAAGAATTGATGCTGTTTTGAAGGCAAAGGGTGGTCACACCAAATATTGATTTGATTTAGATTTCTCTTTTGTTCATTCACTGCATTTTGTTGATTGATGAAAATAAATGATTAACACTTCCATATTTGAAAGCATTCTTTGTTTACAGCATTTTTTCACACCTGCCTAAAACCTTTGCACAGTACTGTATATATATGTATATATGTGTGTGTGTGTGTGTGTGTGTGTGTGTAAATGCCAAAGAATATCCAGGGATCACAGATGGAAAATTTCAGACCTTAGTTAGCTCTTGGGGTCAGAACGTCTGCTGAATTCCAGTCAGACAGCAATTACATAACGATAATTTTGTTGGCAGGGTTGCCTCTGCTCTTTTGGACCAACAAACTCAGGTGCCATCAGCTTGTTTGCCAGATGTTGCTTGAGCTTTCAATGGGACCATGTTTAATGGTCCGACCAAAATAGAGCTTTTTGCCAAAAAACACCAAAGTTGGGTTTGGAATAGACACAAAAATAGCCATGCAGAGAAGTACCTCCTCCCTACTGTGAAGTGTGGTGGCTGATCTGTGTTTTATGTTTTATGTGATGTGTTTTGTTCCAAAGATGTTAGATGTTTAGTGCCCTACATACAAGTGTAACAAGATATTTGCTTTTCTAGAAGTAAAATTAGCTCTTTAACTTCATTTTTCAGTGAAAATAAAAACAAATATTGTTTATTTAAACAATACCACCCCACCTCACAGCAGTTTTTTCCAATTTTAGTCTGAAAAACACTGGAATATTCCTTTAATATGCAATTCCAATTGAAGCCAATGGCTTTTTATTAAATAGTAAAAGATTTTATTAAATAAACATGTAAAATTTGCTGGTTGACAGTTCATGTGGTTCATCAAATCGCTACCCTAGATGGCAGATGCATTATAGTCAAGAGACATAAAAATACACAGCTATATTCTTCTACACCTAGAAGGTAACATGCTGGGGTTGAAAATGTAATAAAAGCTTTAAATTCTTTATATGTCTTTATATCTTTATATGTAACAGGCTATTTATATCCTTATTGAAGCAAGTATTTAATTTAGCTTTTTTGAAGAGAATTTGGCCTTGTGGGCAAAAAGCTTGTATATGACTACCCGAACTTTTTCATGATGAAAATGACAACTTAATGGGTTGTAAGTCAAAGCTTAGTTTTTAATAATCAATGTATTTCCAGAGACTGATCTACCTTTAAACCAGTAGCTCATGTTTGTATGACTTGTCTTCTTCATTATATGCAGGAAACCTGTTTTGCTTTGGTCCCCATTCAGAGATCTGCTGATATGGTCATGATAATGAAAGAGGACATGCATTTATAATGCACTGTACTGCAGTTTGTGGTTGACTGAGAGGCTTTCCCTATTACAAAAGCAGCCTACACAATCAGTGTGTTTAGGGTAGCGGCTTTGGGCTCTGCTGCCTGCACCACAACATGTACATACTGTTGTTAAACAAAGCTAGCATACAGTTCATGTTCAGCAGTCTCGCCATGGTCCTTGGCCCATGTGATTGTCGGTTTTCAGGTCATCTGAGCCAGGGCCCATATTTTGGATGTCATTTTGGCTGTTTTCATATTGTTTTATTCACAGAGCGTGGACTAATTATCCCAGCAGCACTGCTCAGCGGCTAACAGAGTGACAGTTAGCGTTATCGGAGTGATCAGGCTGTTCCTAGGACTCTGCTCAAGCCAGTTGATGTATATTAACTATAATTGGTGCCACGGCCACAATGATGTTTAGTAAACCTTCGTGCCATTTTCCAGGAGGGTGCCCAGGAGGAATTTGTGGTGGAGGCTGGTCCTCGCAGACGCCTCCTGAGAGATCTTTGACGTGACCTTCCTCAGCCTTTGCAGAGATTAGGCCAGACGTCCACTGTCTCCACCAGACTAGACCCGCGTTTAGGTGTACTCACACAGCATGAAAGGTGACTTAAACTTACACATGATGAAAAGTTATGCAATACAATACGAAGGTGGTATAGAAAGTGTATGTTTATTTTAGCTCTGAAAGAATAATTCTAAGCTATACTTCACCCAGTTAAAACAAATCTGAAGAAAGAAAGAAAGAAAGAAAGAAAGAAATGTCTTTGGGGAGGGTGGCAAGCACCAAATGGTTTTCTGCTGCTTGGGGCTGAGGGTCATGCTTTCAGGGTCAGGTAAGGGCACTTGACCACATAAAACTGACATGTCCTCTCTTTCTCTGTCTCTCTGTCTCTCTCTCTCTCTCTCTCTCTATATATATATATATATATATACATACATATATGTGTGTGTGTTTCTCTCTCTTTTTTTCTGTCTCTGTCTGTCTCTCTTTATTGGTTCTCTCTCTGTTGTCTCTCTCTTTCTCTCTGTCTCTGGCTCTCTCTCATTAAGGTTGATCAGCGTCAGGGGTGACAGCCAGTCTTCTCTCTGCCCCTCACTATGGGACCGCTCACTGATTGGCTGCTTTGGAATAAGCCTCGCCCACTGCTCTCACTTGCACAGGAGCTGTGGGAGCAGGCTCACTGTAAAACAAACAAACAGAAATACCTTACATCAACACATTTATACACACGTATTACAAACACTTGTGATTATATGTATAATTATGTACACTTTTATAGTGCAGTAACAAGAAATAATTATACATATAATAATCTAAAAATGAATAGAAATAAAACTTTCATCATGCACAAATGAATTAGCCACTAATAAACTCATAGCACTACATATTGTTACTACTACAGCTTTTTCCCAAAGTTTGTGGAGATTTGTTTGGGTTTTTTGGTGAGTTAGTAAGTAAAACTAAATACACGTCCTCTGCAAAAAACAATTACTATTTATTGTGTTTATTTATACTGATTGGGGAGGGGTTAATCTTTATAAAAGTCATTTTAAAAATAAATATAACAAGGAATATAAAAAGCAGATTTTAAAAAGCAGAATTTAACATATGTAGTGGAGGGTTTAACCTTTGCAAAATTCATTTGCAAGTAGAAATATAAGATAAAAACCATAAAAAGTATCAAATGTAATAAAATTTAAAAAATGATTATTATGAAAATGTAAACTGATGTGACAATTATGTATAATGGATTGACCCAAAGAAACAGTTCAAAATGATTCTCATTACTCTAAAAAAATAAGATATATTTGACATTTTAGTTTGTTCCTGCAGTTCTGTTGCTACTCAGAAACTCAAACTTGTCATTTGACTGGGGGTTTTAAACTTTTGCATATGACTACACTGGCATATCAATAAGAAAAGTTTGAATTTGCTGCTATTCTCTGCACATCACAGTCCAAACCCTTGTGAATGTTCTGATTAGATGATGCAGAAGAAGAAAAATCTTTTAAATCAATGCCTGGAAACTGTCTGCTTAGACATCATGCACCCAATGAAACATTTTACACTTTCTCTTTAAAAGCAGAGGGTTAGACTATAGCTGACTCCTTCGGTCTGATCACACCAGCTATGGAGGCTCGGTGGAGCTGATTAGTCTTTGAGAAAATAAAACGGTGCCAGATTAACCCCCATCTGCTGAGCTGCTAAAGTTTTCTCAAGGGCAAAATGGTAAGTGTTGGTGTACGTTTTTAACACCTTGTCACAGTTCCACTCCGGTTTAACAGCCCTCAGTGGTGGACCATGAAAAACAAATGTTCCGCTGACAGTTTCTCTTCTGCCCAGGGAGGAAGGGATATTTATATCAAAAAGGTGCTAACATAAATGAGCTTTATGGACTGGCCCACTCTTTGGGGGCGATGAGGGGGCAAGAGCAGATATGGTTCCTTGAGCACTTTAATGTGTTAATTATGTGATTTCTTTCAGCAATGTGAATGACTTTTCGAGACAGTGTGAATTGCTCTTTGTTTGCCTTGAGGAGAGTGAGTGTGCAGCTGATCAACCGCCTGGACCTGTGTTGGAAAGGTCATCGTTGTCTTATTTAGACAACAAGAAACATTCTGGGCAGTTTCTTTTGCTCTGGAAGTGCAATGCAAAGCATATAGTATTGACACAGAGATAAGGGTTGGATTGAAACTGCTCTCTTTTGGCTCAAAAAATGTCACTGATCCATCTGAAGAAGCTTAACTCCACGCTCCCATCTCACTTCTTTAATAGTTACACATTGGGGACATTGTGTAATGTGCATGCATTTCATAAAGTTACACTAATAAACAGACAAAAAAATGAATGCATTACATACTGTTTGTGTAGGATTGTATCTGTATGTGTGAATTTTCCTGTACCATGGAGTTTATATACACTGCAATGTTTTTGAGACACCCCACCTTTCTTCAGAGTTAATCAAGAAATAATATTGTCAGTGCCAAAACACTCTTTAAACACTCTTATCTATATTCAGAAAATCTTAAAAGTGGCATTGCCTAGAGGCATCTAAATAAAGGGTTTCCAACCACTCAGCATTCAGCATCTCTAGTAAACTAATCATGGGCCTGATAATCTGCACCAGTTTCATGCCTTAGGTTAAATGGCTTTGTTCTGTTTAAATGATTCATATGTAGATCACTGTGTGGCTTAACCAACAAAATACACAAACTTCTGAATCTGGTCAGGTATTGAAACTGGACTGAAAATGAGAGCCAAAAACTTTGTACTTCAGGAAGCCCTATTGCTCAACAAAATGACATAGAAGTCTGGCTCTTTGAAAAGTGAAAGTGACTATTCTTATCACTGTGAGAACACACAGCACAGCACACAATGGTTTTTAAAGAGCCAGACTTTTATGTTGAGCAATAGGGCTTCCTGAAGGACACACAGCACAGCGTAACACAATGAAATTGGACCATTTAACTGATGCACACAAACCGTGCAGAAGGGGGCAGCTATGAAAGCACCCAGGGAGCAGTGATAGGGATGGTACCTTGCTCAAAGGTACCTTAGGGCAACCTACTGCTAAGGGGTTTGAACCCACAATCTTCCGTTCCTGTGGCCAACTCCCTAACCACTAGGCCATCACTGCCCCTTTGAATGGAAAATATGAAGAAAAAGAGAAGAGTGGTCACTTGAGACATTTGCACAGAACTTATTTATTGATGTATGCATATTTGTGTGTATATCTATCTTCTACACTCTATTTAATCATTTATTACCCCATTGTTACTATATTTTATTACCCCATTCTTACTATATTTTCTTACCCCAATCTTACTATATTTTAATACTCACAATTGGTCTGTTATCCCTACGTGCTCTGAACTACCCTGCTAATTTGCACTTCTTGCATTTCATCTAATGAACATAATTATGATACAGATGATTTTCATGATGATATATGATGTAAGATTGTTCAAAAACAAGGCTAAAACGGAGAAGTCAAGCATAAAAACTTTTATTAGGTGTATTTTAGTTGTCTAAGCTAACAAATGGCAAATTTGAATTAATATTCCTTGTGCTGGAATGCACACAATTTCACCAGTGAGCAGTTCATATGTCCTTTGCATTTAACTCATCCAAACACAGCGGTAGTGAACATACACACCGTGAGCAGCAGCAGTGGGCTGGAAAGCCAGCACTCAGGGAACAATGTTGGGGACAGTACCATGCAGAAGGGTGCTTCAAGGTAACCTACCCACTCCTGCCTAAGAGACATGGTCTAATCATATTAAGACACAAGTGTTTTACTTGAAGACAGACTGCGATGGATGGCAGCAATGCCACTCCAGGATTGGCAGAGGGACATGTTAAGACACAGCTTCCCCAACTCGGTAATGTATTAATAACCAGACACTGCCGTCACTTGTCTTACTGTCAGTGTTTGCTTGTTTTCAAAATTCACGGGTCACTGGAGTGGCATTTGGTGCTTGTCCCCAGTGCAAGTCGTGTCCTTACTAACTAGCCAGTTGTGACCACTGTGTGAAGCCGTGCTTATGGCAAGCCAGTTTCATAATGTTAAGCATGTAAGTGACAAGGATGATGGGGGAAATGCTTATGCAAAGCTGAACATGAATAATGCATGAACTCAAATCAGCTCTGAGATCACATGAACATAGTACATA
The DNA here is from genome assembly GCA_017165825.1 of Hepsetus odoe. Lineage (NCBI taxonomy): Eukaryota > Metazoa > Chordata > Actinopteri > Characiformes > Hepsetidae > Hepsetus > Hepsetus odoe. The sequence goes on from CM029369.1 coordinate 21,686,980, forward strand.
TTGAAATCAGGCAGCATATTGTCCTTGTCTTTTTGATGAGGTGGAAAGGTTGGAGTAGAGAGAGAAAGAGAGAGAGAGAGAGAGAGAGAGAGAGACAGAGAGACAGAGAGAGATAGAGAGAGAGAGAGACTCACTCCATTACAATTAAACAAAATGGATGGATCTGCAACAGTTACAGCACTCATGAATCAAACTTTTAGTGCAATGTTTCATGTTTGAGGTCACTTGTGAAAAAAATAGATACACTTCATGCTGCCCCTTCCCTTCATTAGCGTTGAGGTACCTATGCAAAAGAAATGTTTATGCATTTCCAACCTGCATGCCGCATGTTTGCTGTAAACAATACTGCTGTAGAAAGGGATCTTCTAAAGCAGACCTGAAGCTGCTCATTAATTCAGTTAAATGAAGTGAGAAGAAAGGAGCCAGGGACAACCCAGCTAAAAAAAAAAAAAAAAAAAAAAAAAAAAAGCAGGGAAAAAAAGGTTCTGTTGACATGACAGGCACTGCTGGCTCAGTGGCTCCACAGTCCTGTACCTCCAGTTCAGCTCTGGCCTGGAAGGAGTTCATGTTTGTGACACATTCCCTGCTGTCATTAAAAGAACCAAAAGTATGAATGCTATTTAGCTAATATGTAACAACATCATCACTGGACAGATTAGCTTCCACATTCAGTGATCACGCCATACCAGTCTGATAGAGTCTGATCCTAGACCAGGTCAAAACAATCTTATCATGGTGGAACTAAATATTTTGTGCCTTTAGGGTGTTAGAGTAGCTATAAAAGATATAGAATGCAGATATAGAGTGGAAATACTGGAAATTGGTTAATTATATACCTCAAATTACAATAATCTGTAATCTTCATCAGCAGTTACAGACGCTACCCTTCTATCCCTCCATTCCCCCACCCATCAGTCCATCAGTCCATCAGTCCATCTATCTATCTATCTATCTATCTATCTATCTACCCAACTAACTGAACAATTTATGTACAGCGCTTTCATATTTAAAGCTGAATAGTTGCTTAACCCCAACCAATGACCCTGCCACATATAAACCCCCTCTTACCCCCAAAGTGAAGAACAACATGAAAAAAAAAAAGCGCCACCAAAAGGGATGAGGGGAAAACCTGCAACTCCTGATTTCTGAGAGGGACTGGTGCTTACTCATCTGTTAAAGAATAGAGTGCGAGGGGGAGAGAGAGAGAGAGAGAGAGAGAGAGAGAGAGAGAGAGAGAGAGAGAAGGCCATGATGGTGTCCTGCTGCTCTTGTCAGTGCAGCACATGCTGCAGGCCGCTCGCTTCCAGGTCATTGCGCAGGCGCCACGGGGGGCCATCTCTTCTTCACAGCTGGATCCGTAAGAAGGTATCACAGGAAATGAGTCGGTAAAACATCAGTGCGCTGAAGAGCGTGAAAAATCGTCATGATATCATTTGTAAATGTGAGGCTGGGCTGAAGGGCCGCCGAGCCACAGCCACGCTAATGCGAGCGGGCGGCTCTTGCAGGAGGTAAGGTCCTGACACACGGCCCTCCTGACACCCAGCGCTGAGTTCAGCTCAGGCCTCGCTCTTCAGGGGCTTACCTGGGGGTACAGCACTGCTGCCAGTGTGTGTGAAGAGAGACTACAAATCTAGTGCTCTGGAAGGGAATCCCTGTTCTGAGGAAGATTTATTGCAGGAAATTCTCCCAGCCTTCTTCTGGCAAAAAACAGATTGCTTTATCACTTTTTTCTCTGTTCATGTCATTGCCAATGGTAGTCATTTCAGGAGAAAAATCATTCATCTGATGACATGCCTGTAAACATATATGATGGAAATTAAAAATGAAGAGATTTTGCAACATTCACAACAGTTTGGGTAATTGGAAATTACACTAAATTGTAACGAGAACACATTTTTCTTGAATCACTCTATAGCATGGAAAATGTGGAAAATATACAAATGAAAAAAAGTAAGGGTTACTTTAATTAAAGAGCAGGCATAACAAATAGCCATTTGGTATGTGTTTAAAAAAGACATTTGGGTTTAAGATCAAAAGATGAACGTGAGATGGGAGGTCATTTTCTATTTCCTGGAATTTACATAAAGATACTATAGAGTTTCATAAAATCATAGCTCCTTGTGTATCTGACCACCCAGTATTTTTCAAGGAGCAAAAGTGTTGGAAAATTTTGAAATAAAATGAAATTACACTCAGTATTTGGTTGCATATCTCTTTCAAGTACTTTTAAGGGGGGGGGGGGGGGGGGATCATAAACATACAATACATAATAATTTTACAGCTAGACAAAAAATTGCTAGAAGTAGCCAATTTTAAGACTCACCTGGATCCTTTTTTGAGGGTGTGTTATGAATTATTGGGTTTGTTGTTATTTTATAATATTAATCCATGGTGCAATGCCCTTAAAACCTTTCATCCACAATAATTATCTCTCTTCAGTGCTTTTTGTTTCACTGTAGCTTTCAAGCAGGACTACTGTGGACCCTTTTTCTCTGAGTAATATGGCAGCATTGATTACTTTTTTATTCTGATTAGAGATGCTATGAGATAAACATACATGCTTCTTTAACCTGGTCAGCACTCTAGTGTTTACTGAATAACTAAAAAACCTCCATTCACGACTTCATTCAAGTTCTGTAATGTAAACCAATTCTAATTACAATTTGCCTCAGTGATGTAAACCTGAATGTAGAAAAACAGAAATGGACAATCCTGATGAAAAGCCCTGCTGTCATGTGCTGGCTTCTTAGTGTATTATTTCATTCATTGTCTTTTCCAAAACCACTTTCCTAAGAAACAAAACTCATCAGGGGTTTCAGAAATCTGCCATTATTTTTTTTTTGTCCCTGACATGCCAATGTTTCATGTCATGCGATTATACCTCTGGAGTTGGCTCCTCTCTCTCTCTCTTGGTGAAACACTGGAGTTGAATATCAGAGCCATGGAAATCTAATCAATTATGCACTTGTACAGATAAAATATTGGTAAATCAAAACACATTTTCAAAAAGTCACAGTATAATGAGAAATTCAAATTGGAAACAGAAACCATTTGTTTATTAGAAATGCCAGAGTGAGGAGGTGACTTGCCATCCATAAATTTTGTCATCCTTTTATATTCCTTTAATCTCCAGGCCCCAGTCCTGGCACTATTTCAAGATTTTTAATGAACCCAGACATCAGAGACATCAAACCCCAGTGATGCATTGTCCATTTGTATCAGGGAGGACAAAAGAGGGCGCACGAGATGGGACATGTATTTTACTGCCAAATATATTGAATGTATCGAACAGGTATTAAATCAGAATTCCCAAAAGGCCGCCAATGCTTTCTGCCTTTTACACAAAAATGTGTGATGTGGGTGAATAGACGCCAAAATTACAGGCGTCTGCAGCAACTGTGTGCGGGATTGAGCGACTTGCATCAGACGGCACGTAGCCCTCTTTGGCTCCTCCAAATTCTGCCTTCTTTTGGGGGCTCAGTGGTTCCTAGGGGAGACCAGAATAGAGGTTGAGCATCTTGCTGTGATCCAAAGAAAATGTGCCAAATGCTATCAAAACTGGATTAACGGACAACAATTGTGTTTAATAAAGGCAGGGCGTAAAAAAGGGTCGTTTCCAAGTAACCCATGAGTGGAATTTTCCAAACTATATTGCATGACTTTTGCATGATTTTGCATCTACGCTTCACCTGTTGTTCAAAAACGCCATGAAAGATGTTCCCAGTTAAGCGATTGCATCTAAATAGTCTAGTCTCATTTTTAGATTGAACTATTTTTTGTACCACAAATGACCAGATGTGGTTAGAAAGGTGCACTGAAATAAAGAAATGTCTTGATAGTGAGAGAAGGGTGCATCATCTGTGACAGCCATGCAGTTATCAGGTTGCAAAATAAGGTTGTTATTGGGGGAGAGCAGCTACGAGCCTGTTAGCAGTAGTGGAGCACAGCAGGCCTCGTTTGAACCTACTGCTCTCACAGCTGCCCGGACACTCTCATGCATTTATTTCAGGGGAATTGGATGTAATATAAGCATGACTGATTTGACTGAATAGCTCTTACCCAAGGCTGTCCCTGTCTGTTGACTAGGCATTGAAGTAGCTTTATATCCTCATGCATGTTTTTAAAAGTTTGACAGTTGTGAGTTATGAGTCAGTTATGACTCATAACTCACAATGAGTCAATTGCTAGATATGATGTTAGTATTCCATCACTGATCCTGTAACCCAGGACAACACTGTTGTGTTGCTAAGTTGAAAAAACAAAAACAACATACAAAATGTGGACAAAATTTGAGGATCCTCCATTCAGTAGTAGACTGTTCCCATGTTGGTGGTCTGGTTTTGTGCCTGGCTGGTTTGCAGAGCTTGCAGAGTGTCCTCCAGTCTCTATGCAATTCCTGGTGCACACAGTTAACACATAAGCAGGGACCTAGTTTTTGAATCCTGACATTTGGAGAGAGTCCCCTGCTGACTTAATCATGGCAAATATTGCGTGTCATTTGTTAGCCACACATGGACCTGGCTGATGGTAGTAGTAGTAATTCGCCTCTGCTGTGCAAGGGCTCCTGGAGCGCTCAGTCGTGGTGTCACTGTGCTCCCTCCTCTTATTTTCCTGTCGTGTCTGCCCATAGAAATGACAATGGGGATCATCATGCAATAGATATTTATGGAAATATACTTGTGATGACTGTGTAGGTTAAAAAAGGAAAAGGGTGGAGGGTGGGGATGGAGAGAGAGAGAGAGAGAGAGAGCAGCAGATCGGACAGAGAGAATTATAGAAAAAAATAAATCAAGGACATTTTATGTTTATATTATTGTTTGTTTGTTTGTTTTTTTATGGATTGTCACATAAACACTGAGACATTAACGTTATACTATAGTATTGCGACGCTCCCTTCGAACCACCAGTGACTAGCGCTCTCTGTCCTTCAGCCAATCACAAGCCTCCTAACGTGCAACGAGAGGGCGCCGCCAGCCAATAGGATCGCGGCTTGCGAGGAAGGTGGAAACATGGCGTTGCACACAGTCCGGGCTTGCAGGGAGAAGTCTGCTCAGTAAGTTCAGCAGTCTGTCCTCTTCACACACTCTCAGCAGCACACTTATGGCTTTAAAAACGTCAGGGCGGGTTTAGCTTCCTTTTCTAATGTCAGAGCCCCACAGACACCCCGTCGCTGTGTGTGTGTGTCCTCGCCTGCTCTCCGCACCTTCACACTCACGGACTCTCAGTTATGAAGAAGTATATTGTCCTGAATGCAGTTCTCTTTAGAGCTCGGCTCTGTTTACACCAGATGTTCTGCCACATGTTTCTCTCGTCTGTATTTGTGAGCAGTGGCATCACATCTGCAGCTGCCCTGCCTTTTAGGTCCAAGGACAGGACTGGGGTTCTGGAATTGAAGATAGCAGGTGTTAGTTTAACATTTGCTTAAAGTTGATAAAATGCGAGAGACCATTAAGGAGCTGATATAAGGCAGATGACTGAGAAGGAAGGAGAGTCAGGGGAGGCATGCTTTCTGGTCAGGTGTGCTGAGGGTGGATTCAGGTTTAGTCTGTGAGGTTCCTGAGCACTTAATCCCGCATGAAGATGGAGCATCAGTGTTCCCTTGTGTGTGGAGATCATTAAAACACACTTACTAGTTTATGTATGAATGCATATAATTAGTCTGCAGTTCTGTTGATGTGCTAAAAGGCCAGTGTACTGAGGCATTCTTCGCTCGATGTAAATATTTGATGTAAATATGTAATGATGTCTCAACAGGTGGTCGTTCTTTTCACCTGCTGTGTTTGTCCTGATTTGCTCTGCATTGCTGGCTTCTCGGGGTTTTGGGGGGACATGTCCTGCTTTCAGATTGGGGTCAGCATGAATGAAAAAAAGTCTTTTTTTTTTGTTTTTTTTTGTATCATAAAAAATAATCTTAAAGCATGTGTTGCTAGGCTGTGTGTGTCTGTGTTTTATTCACACTTTCATCATTAGATTCTTCCCAAAGTTCAGCCTTTGGAATTAATTCTGTTTCTAATTTCAGACTGAGATCTGGTGCTATTAAGCCATTCCAGAATTACTTGTGTGACTCTGACCACCTTAAAGGGAAATCACACTGATCTTTCATACTTATTACACACATTTCTAACCATAATCCGGTCATTCTAGAGAAACTTGCTGAGTAAGAAAGGTTTTTGAGGGTGATGAAAGAGCCCACACATCTAAAAGATCAATTAGTTATGAAGTGGTTTTGAATACACTGCCTGGTCAATGGTTCATTATTTTAAATGGTTTTGAGATAAGACTTTGGTCTGAAATGTATTTGTATTTTATTAAAGATGAAGTGGTACCTCTAACACCATGTAAGGAAAGAAATTTGTCAGATTTACCACTAATCACAATATCAGTGTTACATGTACAAACACCTCTATGTTCAGTGGTTGTTATCACAATATATTTTGTGTATACCCATATATATATTGGGTAAATAAAATGAAATATTTAAAATAAAACATTCTAGTCACCAGAACTAGAATTCCCATCACTGTGAGTACATTTCTCTCCAATAGTCTAAATGCATTTCTGTTAGGAGTTATGCAGAAATTTGGGGGGAAAGGTGGAGATTTCCTTTAAAGACACAAATAAGCACTTGAAAAATGAATAAAAATGAAAGATTCCTTTTGAATGGGGCCGTTGTCTTTCACTCTCAAGCTGCAAAAGAGGTGGATTAAAATAGACAGAGAGAACATGAGGGCTTTGCTGCCTTGTTTTAATATCCAAAGCAGTGGAAATGTTTCTCCTCTGTTAGCCAGGACTGTATTTGTTAGGATGTTTGGCTACATCTGCACTTGATTCATCCTGAGAGACTTTAATGAGGAACTTCAAACAGTTTAAATGTCAATTACAGAGAAAGGCCGGTTTAAAGGTCCTAGTAAGCTGTCCATATTGGTCATCAGAACATGGTGCCAGGTGGCTTTAATTCAAGGCAGCTGAATTTCCAGAGGCACTATGCTGATGGCCCAGCTCATCTACAGTGTGAAGTGACTGTCACGCCAGGCTTCTTCATATTCTCAGCTCGTGTGTGTGTGTGTGTGTGTGTGTGTGTGTGTGTGTTTGTGTGTGAGTGAGAGAGCGAGAGAGTGCGAGGTGTGTACACTGACAGTTTTAGTGACTGAGTTTCTCTGAGGCGCTGCCATAAGGATGTGTTTAGCTCTTTTATTAAAAGCCACAGTCCCTCGTTGTCATTACTGGAAGATGCAACCATTTCAGCAGCTCTTCTGGGCTAATTAATGAGGGGGTTTTTTGTTTGCTTTTCAGTTGCTTTTTAAATCCATGTTGAGTTCTTAGTAAAAAATTTTTTTTTTTTTTTTTTTTTTTTTTTTGGGGCAAAGCAGGTCACCTTACCATCTCTCTCTTACCATGTCTCTAAGAACTATGTGAGCGGCTGTGTTTGGTCAGGAAGTGAGCTTGCACACATGGCTCAGTGCTTGCACTCGACTTGCTTCCAGACCCTGCAAGACTACGTGGTTTATGGAAAGGTGGCCACCACTAGTGGCAGCGGGCTGCGTTATGTCAGCAACACCAGTTTGTCAAAGATGCAGCAGCATCCTAGAGGAAACATTGACTGCTGCTAGGAACTCGACAAGTGATGAAAGTGGCCTAAAGCTTTTCAATTACACTGCCAAGGCCCAGGCCCTATAAGTTAATGGGCAGTCTCTCCTTTTGAGGCCTGCCAAGGCTTTATAGCGCAGGTTATAAAACCCCGAAGTGTAATGTGCTACTATAAATTTTTCAATTGAGAGCAACTGTGCAGGGGCCCACAGATACCTGGCAGCTATGGGAACCAATTTCAGCGAAGGCGTTGAGCATAAATCAAAGATGAATTTTCGAGTGGCCTCTGTTTACAAACTAAGCAGGCAGAAATGTGAACTGTTAATAGACTTTCATACAGCCTTCTGTTAGAGTTGCACAAGGATAGTTCCTTATTTGTTTTATGCTGCCTGTAGACTTGTGTTGCAATATATTCAGTTTTGTAGAGTACAGTATGATGTAATGTGCCTGCTTGAGCAGTGTCCAGTATTTAGGTATGACAATTCAAACTGGTCTGCAATTTTGATTTATTTTTTAAATATTAAGTTTTGTTACAATAATAATTACCTTTTTTGTAAGGATTACAAGCACAATTCCATTTTGTATTGTAAGGATTACAAGCAATGTGTCGGGGCAGAACTAATTTTCATAATTTTCTAAATAAAAGTATTTTTTTGCGAAATATTTAGAAATATCAGGCTAAAATGAAACAATTAAGACAATTGGCCTCATTTTTAAGATTATAGAAATAAATATAAATTATCTGTAAGTTATATTTTTCTGATCCAGGTAGATTTCTACATCAGCATATCAGTGCATCCAATAATGCGTTGTTGGAAAACGGATTCTGCTGCAGATTAATAGAATTTAGCTCTGTAAACAACTGAAGTCATGTATTCATTTATGCAGTTTAACCTCATTCACACTGAAGTTATTGAGAATGTGTTTTCCAAAGAGGCCGGATCCAGGACAGCCATTCAGAAGAAAAATTATTTGCATATGTCACTCTTAAAGGAGCAGTAACAAAAACAGCTCATTTGTTTTGATTGATAAAGACAGATTGGAAAATGGGTGTGTCAGAATCAGTTATCACTATTTCAGGTGTTTTAAACAGAAGAAAAAGAAAATGCAAGAAAAATGAAGGATATGTGACATTTAAAAACATTGTGAGAAACTGGCTGCTCCTCTCGTGTTGCCTCCCAGTGCAGGCGTTCCCTTTGGAAGCCAATAGAAAAACAAGTGAGTGCTGAGCAAATAGTGATGCGTTGACAAGTCATTTCCACATTGATTGGTGCTGGTAACCAGAGCAGAGGTGTGTGGCCATAATCCATTCAAGGCGGCTTAAAGAAAGGAACTTGAGCCTACTAAACGATATGGTCGGAGTTGACATAACGGCAGAAAATAGGTCTGTGGTCTTTGCACTTGGAGGGGCTCCTAACATTGCACAACAGCTGAAGCACTGCAGCAACAGACCAGGTGCAAATGAAGCAGAGCCAAGTTTGTGGTGACTTTAGTATGAAATAAGTGAGCCGTTTTCAAAGCCTGTCCAACTTTTTCCTCCATTGTAAAGTGTCTGAAGTTGTAATCAAGCAAGGGACTCGTATATTTTTCTTTGCTGGTCACATACTCTAGAAAACACGACTGAGTGAAAGAGCAACACGGCCCTGTCCAGAGAAAAGACTTTCTTCTTGGCTCTCTTCTTTCAGACCAGTACATCAATAAATCGGTCTATTACCTGTTGTTGACCCTCCTAAGCTGGCCTTTGAAATTTGTTACAGAGCATTAACTTAACACATGTTGGTGGGGAGAAAACAAAGAGCTGGTAACAGGATTGGGGACCAGCTGAGTAAACTGAATGTGGAGGGATAGCAGGCCAGAGCGCTCTCGTCCTGGAGGTAACTGAGAAGATCCATACGGGCGACAGATGGAGATTTGTGCTCCGGGTCCCCACAGACAAAAACAGCAACCCAAACAAGTGCCTCTGCTCTTGCATTAAATGCTTTGATCAACAGAGGATCTTGGCCAGAGAGCAGCACCTCAAATAGGCCACAGAATCGCATCTGTATAAACACAGCCTTTCAGGAATGTGTGAACAAAGCCACGATAGGTTCCTGTTCTAGAACCAGAGCTCGGCCAGAGCGGGACACATTCAGTTTAATGATTAAAGAGAGAGTAAAGGGATTGAAGGTTATTTATTTAAAAATTCCTTAAGAGTGTGTACAGAAGTTTTATTTGTTCCCAATATTTTAACCTCTAAATAAATGAAGCAAAAGTTGCAATTATTTTATAAAATAAATAATAGAAAATGATTTATTACAAAAAGTAATTTTATTAGTGTATACAAAAAATAATAATAATAATAATAATCAGGTACATAAAACGTGTATGCATGTATGTATTATTAATATTGTTACCACTAATATTAATAGTGACTGCTCCACTATTACTCTCATTACTATCATGATAAGTTTAATATTCTTCAATAATATTTGTTAATGAAATATATATTTATTAATATATTAATGCTACTAATAATGATTCTAATACTTATATTTGCTCTAAAATATATATTTATAAAAATTTAATAAAATAAAAAACGAATGTACTCAACTGTATGTATTATTTAATAATGTATTTTTAATATTTGTTGTTGTTATTTACTTTTAGCAAACTTTTTAAGTAAATTACAGAAAAAAAAGAACAGTAGTGGAATCTTTTTGGTGCCATTTTTAAAATGTATGTGTAACCATCACCTTTACCAAAGTACCCCTGATAAATTATGAAGGGGTATGTTGTGATATGTATCTTCTCTGTTTTCTTTATTGTTCTTTGTATATTTCAGCTCGTGATGTTCTTACAGTGAGATGGAGGGGAGATTGTGTTTGCTCGATGCTTTATGGTGTTCGCTAAGAAATGAACTACTTCTTTTCTGGTTTGGACAGCACCAGTTGGAGAAATTTGTACTGGGATGAGTGTAATTTACCCAGTGTCCTCATGAGGTCAGTGTTCACAATGTTGTGTTCAGGGTTGGACGCATTGGAGACTGTCAGCCTGTTTGCTTCCAAGCAAATGCAGAGTTACAGATTTGGACCAAAATCTGCTACATTTTGTACCAATTCTACATTTTGTGCAAGTAAGATTAGTATATTATTTTAAATTGTTTTTTTTTTAGCAGAACATATATATATATATATATATTTTTTTTTTTTCCCATCTGAATGTTCAAAGCAGATTCATGTCAGTTGCCGCTGGACCAGCAAATCACTTTCCACTGCACTGTCTGAAGCAGATTGTTTTAATGTTCATTAAATGTTTATAACGATTGGAGTCATAAATTGTCATTAAATTGTGATTATGCTTTAGATTTCCTTGCTCAATTAGACACCCATAAATCATCCCATCAACATCGGATCATTTACAGTCATGCTGTGTAGTCACAAGAAGTCCAATAAAATGTTTGATTCAAAATTGGAGTATATTTGGCTGCAAGCATTGATGGAAACCTGATTCTATTTGCAGCTTTATAGCTTTTAGTAATTTACCTCTGTAAATAACTGAGGACTATAAACCCCATGTGGTAACTCTGATAAGCAGTTTGTAAAGTAAAGCCTAAAGCAAATAGAACTTACAGAAAATGTAGTTCCTTCCATTGGAACACGCAACAAAATCTCTACGTTTATTATTGATGGATTGAAGGAAAAGCGATTGACAGAAAATAAGTGATAAGATTATGGGGGAAACTGATTTCCCATGGTGCTGCACATGTAAATGGAGAGTGTGGAGTTCTGACAATGGGTCTTGCTCTCTAAAACCCCTGGCAGGGTCCGCAGCCCCGTCAGTATCTCCTCGCTTTTCATTATCTTTGGAAAACTAATATCCCGGTACAGGCTTCGCACTGGACAGTCTAAGTGCTGCAGTGGAGAGTGGACGATAGGTGGAGCTGCCCATCGTCACTTACACATTCTTAATCCTGAAAGTGTTGCCTGTGCTCATATTTATGACCGGGCACACAGTATACTGGTGTAGACTAAATGAAGTTGGAACTAAAGCTCATGGAACAAAATGTTGTGTCGTATATTTTGATACTGTGGATTTCTTTAGTGATTTATTGTTCATATTATTAAAGCTATTAAACCAGGGGTTTGTTTTGATGAGTTTTAATTTCAGTTGCTTGTTTATTATCGGTTTTTCCAAATTGAGCTTTTGAGGAAATTGTTTTTTGCAGTTCCTCAAAAAATAGAACCTTTCCTTTTAGAAGTACCATAGATTTATTAGTAATAAAGAATTATTAGTGATTAAATATTTGCTTTCATAATACAATCAAATTCTTATTTCAGGGCAATTAAATATACACAATTTACAGTGTGTGTTAGGGGGGTGGTCTACAAAACAGATTAAATTACTGTAGATGTGTTCAGTTTTCCTCAGACGTAATGCCATTTTTATAGCATGTGCATCTATTTCTTGGAAATGATTCCATTTCTGCAGAGTTGATTCAGCTAAGAGGTAAAAGTGTAGCACTGATATTTCTGGAGGGATTAATCACTCTAGGGTAGGAAGTGTCCCCACATCTTTTACAAACTTGACACATTTTAGGTTTTTTTTTCTTTTTTTCAGTCAGCCTCTGGCATGCTTAAAAATGTTTTTTTCTTTTAAAATCTCTTTTTCTTTTGTAATATATTTGGTATACCAGTTTTTAATAATAGCTGTGTTGGGCTAACCTGCAATGAAAATCTTTTTTTTTTTTTTTTTTTTTGCTTAACTTTTACCTCTCTTTTTTTTCCTGTCTGTACAGATTTACACCGAGTGTAATACTAAGCATTGCCCTGAGCAAAAAAGTGCCATCTTACAACGTGACCTTGTTCAAAGCTCAGATCAATAATTTGCCCTTGGATGTTCTCTATTTCGCTTAAAGCTCACTGGGATCAGCCCCTGACCACAAAACAAGGCCCAGGGCACACTCTGACTCCACCCCTTATGTGTGCCACCTAGATGTCCTCCGTTCAGAATGGCTACTCATAAAGACCCCGCCACATTTGGCTGTCCTATCAGCGTACGTATGTGTACATGTGTGTGTTGACTGGGTGCAGAAGCCAAGCAGGCCAGTACGGCTGTTTGCTTTGTCCCCTTAATGGGGTGTGTGATGGGCCCCTGGTCACATCACTTGGAGTAGCGCCCTGTTAGTGCTGCAGCTCATTAGAAGGCAGTCATGGTCCTGCCACACACACACACTTTCAGAAATATCTATTCTCCAAGGACAGGTGTCTGTGTCCACATCACTCATCCTAATGATGCATGCATGTTTCTACGAAGCCAGCCCTACGAAGCAAGTTGGTTACAGTCACCGTTTTTTCTCTGCTCCCCCCCACACACATACTGTTTGTTTGGTTAGTTTTTGTTTGTTTATTGTTTCCAGATGGCAGCTTTCGACCTTGCTTTCGTGGCTTTCAAGTTCCCAGCGAGCATTTTATAGCCTTGGCTCGAGTGCTTATCCTGTTTCCTAGCCCTGGCTTTATGATGGGCTCACACTCCACCCCCCCCTTCAAACTGGCAACAACTGTCAGAAGCTGTCTGCACTTTTTCCAGAGTGAAAAGGAGCAGCTAATCTTTGTTTTGACGCCACAAGTTGTACCCCAGGTTTAAGGGTTGCTTGTGAGGCGAGCGTCCCTGAGGCTGCCATTCTCTTCCATTTCTTCTGTATCGGAGAGCAGGTCAAACTCCTTTGTTCAGACGTGCAATGAAATGGGGCGCTTATGTTACGAGCAAGGACTGATGAGGCTGGAAACCTTTTCCCATGGCTGGGTCTGTACACCATTAAGGACACGTCACTTATTTACAGGAAAAGAGCAGGTCAGCACTGGCTGTAAACGAGGGGGTGGACGGCCTTACTCATCGGATGCGGTTAAGGGCAGGACTCTAATCAAAGCTCATGGCTGTGTTAAACCCTCCTCTCCTTTTAACGGGGTCTTTTCCCCACTGCCTTTCGATGGCTGATTGCACTTGCATTCCAATTCCCTTAATCTCATTTCTGCTAGCGACTTAACCTAAGGCCATAGAGACTGAGCCAGCCGTCCGATGGGTGAAGCCAAAAGGAGCAGCTTTGTTTTGGGTGAAAGCTGGCACCTCCAAAGTCAAAGTCTCTGTCTCCTGTATTGTGCCTGGCAGATCGCAGTGGAGAAGTGGTCTCCACTGACATCATTGGCTAGGATTTATCTTGCGTCAGCTTTAATCACAGGATCATTAGAGTGTTGTTAAGGAGCTGAAAGGGCTGTGCTACAGTAGTGGAGCACAGGCTACTACGCCTTCTGGCCCCGCTCTGAACTTCAGCTGAGGTGTGCCTGTGACGCGTGTTGTTTGTATTTCCCTTACACCACGTTGCTCAGTTAATCTCCTCGCTGACCGCTCGATGACACGGGTCGGGGAAAGGACAGCGGCACTCGGCCACACGTTCCTTCAGCCCTGTTATCGTCTCATGCGTTTCCATAAATAGCTCCCAAGTCTCTGCTGATAAAATGGAAAAGACTACTATTGGCAGTCAACAGACATTTCTCTTCAGTGTGGAAAATATGCGACTATATTGTCTTATTGTAGCACATTTGAATTTAGCAAGTGAGCACATTAATGCTGGTCCTTTCAATCCCCCTGCCAGTGCCTAGAAGGCTTTTGCCATCTGTCTGCATTCCTGTCCAGTACTTTTGTTTGTCAAGGTAGAGCCCCCAGATTAGACAGTAAGCCTTCCAACTTTTGCTGGTTTTGATAAGAAATAGTTTTGCATCTAGTTGTAGTAGCTGTCTTAAACTGTGGAATTGTTATTAAAATTTCAGCATTGATGTGCAAAGCATATTGTTGTTGCTGTCAGAACAAACCCATCATTCTGTGAATCTTCATTTTTGCGTAATGAAAAAAATAATAGTTACTAGAGATTTGTTCCTCCTTCCCGAGAAGTTACTATTATGAAAACGAAGAGTTTATCTTTGACATTGTTGCTCAGTACTCAAAAGTTGGTGAACGATGCTGATGGCCACAGAATAATTTTTTTTGCTTATTACAAAGAAAGAAGTTTGTTTGTTTCTTTCTAATCAGTGAGTAATGATTTGGCAAATAATCCAGTTTATTCAGTTTTCCATATTCCTCAAGTTGAAGTCTAAATTTTGCTCCTTGAGATATGAGCAGTAAAGCCAACAAATATTTAAAGCAATAAAATCACTCAGATTGTTTATGTACGCCAAATCCCCAAAACCACCACCTCTTTCCTAGCTTCAGTATTAACTTTAAGAAGTTTATTCCCTCTCTCTGTTACTTTACACATTCTTGTAATTGAGGAACCACATGATCTTGTGGGGCTTTTGCAAGCTCACTGTTTATTGTGTTTCAGCTCTTTTAAGGATTAAGCTTAAAGAAAGAAAACGTAATTCTTGCAAAGTTATTTCCGCTGAGAAGAGTTTTGTTGTAGTCGATTTCAATATATCTTTACAACTGATTTATTCTGAGTGCAAAAGTCAACAACACTATGTTGACTCTGTAACTGCAGACTTCGAAACCCCCTTTGGTATTAACCTCAGCACAGCAAATGGATCGCAGGAGTTTCATGGAACGGTTTTTCATGGTGAAACTATCTGAACTAGAACGGGATTCTCCTCTTACTTCAGTGCCTGATGTTCATCATCTTCTGGATGAATGGGAGAAAATTCCCACGGACACATCTTGTGGAAAGACATCTGGGAAGAGCTGAAGCTGTTATGGATGCAAAAGTGGACCAGAAATGGACCAAATCCATTTTGATGCATAAAGGTTTTAGAATGAAATGTTATACAAGTGAAACAGTAGTGGATATCTTGTGAGCTGGTTTGAAAAAAAGTTTATCTGGCGCAAGATTTCTTGCACATCACCCAAAACATGCTTTTGTTAAATCCTTTGTGCTCATAATTGTTCATTTAACTTAGGAAAGCAATGGTAGTCAAGACAGATACTGGATGATAAGTAATAATTATCAAATTAGTTGTTTGCTTTTATCATATTATTGGTATTTTATGAGCAAAATAACTCTTAGTGCCCAGGTGGAAGCAGTGTGGATCTACATCTCTCAAAGTTCAGTGAAATGTGACACACAGGCATTTGTGAAATAGAGAAATTGAGGCTAAATCCGATTGAAAAAGGGTTCAAGAGAAATTTTCTTATATAGGATTACAAATCAAAATGATTCATCTAGACATTTTGACAAAGTAACCCATCACCACTTAAATGTTTGGCTGTTCTCCATTGCAATGATTATGTGACTATCTAAACACCTACCTGGTGTCAACATACTACTAAAATTCTCACCACACAGGCATGCCTCCTGCAGGCTAGGATGTGTATGAAGTTTAAAACAGAAGGAATGAGTGAAATATGTTCAGTATTCTAATTTCGAATAACCTGCAGGCCATAATGACATTCAAGGCAACCTGTACTGACATTCTGACTCCTGGACATAAGGATGCAATGCAAGACATCCTCATGAGAGGAATAATAATCTATTGGCCAGTTTCCTATTCCCCCACAGACTTCAAATCTGTGACAAGGAAACCTGCCTCATACCTGATGTGAATGCCCAAGTTTATTTGGAGCTGGGTGAAATTTTCCTGTGCTTTTAACTCCTGTTTAAACTTGTAATCTGCACATCCATATTAATCATTCTCCCTTCAGACCAGCTGAATATATAAGACTGTATAGGATACAAAGGACTTCAAAATGCACCTTACTTTGCTTTTAAAATGCAGATAAGGCATTGTTTAAACTGAGCTTAGTTGACAATTGGGATTGGAATCCCAGGAGTGCCACACACCGCCCATTAGGTCCATGAGAGTGTAAATGGCCTTAGGGTATGAAGGAACGCAGAGCAGGGCGATGTGGTGAATTGCGTGCTGAGATTTGAGGATGCCAGGATTCACACACAGCATAGAATCTTATTGTGTCTGTGTGTGTCTTACCGAAAGTGAAAGTGACTATCCTTGTCATCGTGAAGCACAGCACACAGTGAAACACAACAAAATTAGACCTCTACAGAATTACCATAAGCACGCGCGCACACGTGCAGCAGCGGCTATTTATTAGTAGAATTACCACAGGCCTAATATTACATTAAATAAGCTTTAAAACCATCTGCCTGTCTAATAAAGTGTAAACTCTTAAGTTTGGGGCATTCTGAAAAGCAGATTCGTGGTGTTTCCTGATTGAAAATATTCACTTCAACAACTATCCAGCATTTGGGTTAAAAGCCCTGCGGTCAGTAGAAGGCGGCCTTGTTGGATCTCTAGGTGGGAGGTCATTTAAAAGTGTGACATCATGTGAAAACTATGAATAGTTTGTCTCTGCCAGCCACTACCAGGTCACAACACCCTTCACACAGTAGGATTTAGACTTGCTGACAGGTCCAGAGATTTAGCTTGGTTTTTTATCTATCATGCACCTGCGAGTCTTTAGCAAGGCTGATGGAAAGTTCCTATGTGCATTTGTATACTTTAGGACAAGCCAACACATTTTAAATGGAAAGCCTGTGTTTGTGTGTGTGTAGACATACACACTGGCATACCATCTAAAATGACTTTGTCTTAAAGTATCCAATGAAGAACTTGTTGAGCTTCTTGTATTAATTTTTTTGTATCACAAACAGTACGAGCGCTTAGCACTGATGTGTTGTTGCTGACAGCAGGCCAACGCAAACACGCCCACGTGGCGAGAGTGTGAGTTACATTGCAGGAAAGCTACATGAAAATAGGCCATTAGAGGCAAGATCATCAAGCAGCAGTCTCTGTGAAACACAGGGGTCAGACATGCTCACACATTGCTGGATTAGCATATTCTTGGCTCTGCATAGGACCATCAAATCAAACACTGGACCGAAGTAACATAGTTTGTTTATGCCTTTCTCTGTCTTCTAATGATGAGCATGCACTCAGCCTAGGATGTACCAGTTTAGTGCACTTTTTGTCTTTATATAATAGTCTTGCATCCTCAGTTAGGGTTTCATGTAGGGCTGCTCATTTAATAAAATTTTAATTTCAATTACGATTTTAACATCAAGCTTTTATTAAAAAAAAAAAAAAAAAGAATAAAACAATTAAACCACTGATGCTGTGAAGGATCTGCTAGAGTGACAGTAGTCCATCTGTGCTCTCTAATCTTACCCACTCATTTTCTAAGACGTTTGTCCTGATTAGGGTAGCGGGGGGTGCTGGAGCCTATCCCAGCTCTCACGGGGCGAATGGCTGAAACACCCTGGACAGGTCACCAGTCCATCAAAGGGCAGACCCACACCTCACGCACATTCATACCTACGACCAATTGAGCATCTCAAATCAAACCTGACGTGCATGTCTTTGGACGGTGGAGGAAACTGGAGCACCAGGAGGAACCCCCACACAGACACGGGGAGAACATGCAAACTCCACACAGAAAGGTCTTGGACTGTCCTGCCTGGGACTCAAACCCAGGACCTTGCCTTGGTGGTCTAGTGGTAGGGTACCTATGGATCAAAGAGGTCGCAGGTTCAAATCCCACCTCTGGCACTACCACCATTGGGTTCCTGAGCAAAACCCTTAACCCTGAGTTGCTCCAGGGGGACTGTCCCTGTAATCAGGACATGGAAGTCGCTCTGGATAAGAGCGTCTGCTAAATGCTGCAAATGTAAATGTTGTCACTGTGAGGTGACCTGTGGTGATGGCTACTCACCGTCATCAAAACTGGTATTACACCTTGTTAAAAAGCTGTTGTTTCTGCCTAAAAAAATCTTTAAGAGGTTACTTCAGTAGCCTGTAATAGTGTACACACATTACTTAGATTTAATTAATATAACTGCATATTTTTCATTTTTTAAATGAAATGAAAAAGATCAAGAAAATGCATGATGTCTCCAAAACCCCCTGCGTAATCTTTGTCAAGCTCAATATTGACAAAAATCAGGAAAATCAGTCAGCGCTAATTTGAACATTTTGGGTTAAAAGTGTACTTTAAGTACTTTTTGCATTTTCTCTGATTAATATTCTGTGTTCGTATACAATTTTGTTTTGCACAGTTAAAATGTTTGACGAAAACTTCAACTGATGAGGCCATGGTTAACCAAAAAACGGGACTTGCACTGGACAAAATTAGTGCATTTCAGCCTGAAGCTTTGTCTTTGAAGACTTTGGTTTTATACCAGGCAAACTGTATGATACTTTATTGGGAGTTTGTTCTGACTCAGGAATGACATGGATGCACTCTGATGCTCATTTAAAAGCATGTTTAATTGATGCATAAAATGCAAAGATCCATCTGGGGAAATACTGTTTAGATAAAACAGGCCTTTTTTAAATAGTTTACTTCAGAACTAATTATCAGCTAATAGCCAATGTGCCAACAAACAACTAGGCTAATTAGACCTTTTCTCTGTTGCTGCTTTAGTGAGAGCGCATACTGAATTATCTTAACACCTTTGTAAACGTCCCCAGTAGAGATTTTTCGCTCATCAGGATCAGCCCCAGCTGCTGATTTTTTATTTATTTATTTTTTTTCTCCTGCAAATAACACCCGCTCATACATATTTACGTTTAAGTGGGATTTTAAAATCCAGTTTGTTGACTATGTAACTATATTTGTGTGGCTAAAGTTGTTTTGTTTATCCATTTCAAAGATTTTATGGCACTTTGTGTATATTGCAGGGCACTGCTGAATCGGAAGAGCTTGCGTCATGAACTTGCCACAGGCTGTTTTCCATCCTTATGCTGTTTGAAAGGGCAAGCAAGGAATGGTTTGTTTTGCAGAAAAGGTCCTCTGAAAGGTTTAACCTTCCAGTGCGGTCTGACACGCAGGTTTTAGAACTGCCTTCTTTTATTGCTGTCGACTCTGTGCATCTGAATTCGGTCAGCATAAAGGGCTGTAATTATGAAGATGCTCAGGTTACAAGCCGGGTCATTTTAAAGTGGCAACGCAGTTTGAAAAGTCTTTTGGAGCCACAGCATTCTGAGGGCCTTTCACTTTAAGTCTGCTGCTGGCTTCCTTGGTTCGTCAGGTTGGCAAAGCTTACATCAGTTGATTTGACAGTGAATCTGCTG
This sequence comes from Hepsetus odoe, assembly GCA_017165825.1. Classification (NCBI taxonomy): domain Eukaryota; kingdom Metazoa; phylum Chordata; class Actinopteri; order Characiformes; family Hepsetidae; genus Hepsetus; species Hepsetus odoe. Next base: position 21,706,617 of record CM029369.1, read on the forward strand.
CGAGACGAGACACCACCATCGCAGTCGGAGGCCTTTCTTCAAGCACTTTTAGAAAATGCTTCTGTATAATTCTGTAAGACTCTTCTTGGTGCTGTATAGAACACCTTGATGTTGTATAAAATGCCACATACAACAAGTTTTTCATTACATAAAAATACGGTCATTTCATACAGAAAATGTGACAAATTTTTAAGGCTGAAAATGCAAAAAAATTCTGACATTTTAAAAAAGATTTCTCAAATTCTCAAAAAGTATCAACCACCGGACACATTTGTCCATTGCCAGAAAACCAGTTAGAGCAGTTATCTGCCCATAAAGGTATGAGTTCTGTAGGATTGTGCCTCCCTGTTGGTAACTGAACTGACAAGGCACATTTAGGAACATCTCTGAGTTACCGAGAATCCTTTAAGCTTTCAAATCATCCTTACATGTGCTACAGTATGTTTGCTGTTGGTGAATTTTTACTTGTTTCACTCTTGAGGGTCAACATTGTGACTTTTTTGCAATTCACTTTCCATCTTCTATTTAGAGAGCTATAGCTCTCTTGTATTTTCAGAAGCCCTTCTAACCCTCTTGTTTAGTGAATATTTCTTTTCTTTTGGGAAGAACTCTCCAGTGTTTTTCAGTGGATCCACAGTGCGTGATGTCCTGGATGGCCATCTGAGGCACAGGCAGGGATGGAACACCACTGGTAGTCTGCTACAGTAGCCTGCCTGCAGACACATCACCATGTCTTTTAGGCCTGGTTGCAGCCAAGCGCTACTTCCTGCCGGCTTTTGTTTACCCTTCTGGACCCCAGCTGTTGAGATAGGTGATAGCCGAGCCGCCCCACTCCAAACGAAGAGCATCCCCCTCCCGTTCCCCAAAACCTGAGTCTCTGCACTGTTGCACCCCAACCCTAAATAGCCGCATTAGACACAGCAGATTACGAGGCTGCTGGTGTGGAGGTGGGTGCATGTCCCTGAGGCCCTGGCTCTTCTCCCTCTTCACACCTCAGCACCCCAACCACAAAACACATATACACACACAATGTCTGGACTGATCAGGGGGCATGACTCTGTGAAAAGCTTAGACTCGACGTATTGTATTTTCCTTTCATCAGGCCCCCTCCCTCCTTCATTCATACAGCAGTACCAGAGTCGCATGATTTAGATATTCCTCCGTCTTGAGGAAAGGCTTGCCATCCTGGCTATTGTTAGCATTTTTCAGCACCAGTCTGGTGACTGTTTCTAATGTCCCATTACGTTGCCATAGAGTTGTCGTGTTTCGGTCTTTGTGTCCTTGTTGATTCTTTTTTTTTTTTTTTTTCTCCCCCCCTCTTTCTCCTAAATCCCACCATCCTCTTTTCTTTTTTCTTTCTTTTGGAAGCATGCACTATGAAAATACCCAGAAGGCCAATCAGCCCATATGTAGTGTTGCCGATTTTTTTATTATGCCGCAGCTGAATCGCACCACAGCAGGGTTTTTCTAAACATGAAAATGAATTCACTGTTAAATGCTCCTATATGCAGTACAGAGGCAGGGAAGGGGGCTGGGGGGGTGCAGTGGAATCAAATGCTGAGTTTACACTTGATAGCAGACAAACCAGAGAAAAGGACCCCGGGCTCTCTGGGCCTCATTTTCAAAGTCAGCACCACAAATAGGGCTTCAGCATTATGCTGCTCTGCACTACCATCACCACAAAAAAAAAAAGAAAAAGCAGGGGGTAAAACCAAGGGCAGCCCTCAAACTGATTAAGCTAAATAAAACAGCAGAGACACAGTTCTGTAATATTAGTTATTAGCCATAATGTAAAGAATAGATGGATTGCTTAATGAATTGAAATTCTAAACTATTCAATTTGCAGTTCAGTGTTAGATATGGGATTTTTTTTTTTTTTTTTTTAAACCAGGGCCTAATTGTAGTCAAAGCTGAGGGAGCGTGGCCAATTGGATCAATAACCAGAGCTCGGGATCAGAAATGAGCTGACCTGCTCCCAAAATAATGAAAGCAATGATGGTGTCTCTCCACTTGTAATGAACTTTACCACGAAAGTACTTGAGCATGACTTTGTCTCAGAGCAATGCAAATGGAATTGCCCCCTGATGGTTTGGAATGCACCCAGCTGGCCTTTAAAAGGTGATAATTGGAAAATACAGGATACAGCCATAGTCAGAGAAGGGACTTCTTGTTCCATTGATTTAACCACTGCATGCTCGATACAGGCTGTGCTGAGCTTGCCTTGTGAGGGGCTTGAATTTTGGCTTTTGATTTCAGCATGTATTCTGAGGGTGGAATACAATGTTGAGGCTCTGTCATTGAATGGTTGCCTCTTAGGTTGGAACATTTAATTATCCTTTTTTAATTGAAAATCTGGCATGCTTAATGTAGATGTACATTTTCTTATTATTTTGTCCTTCTGTAGAAATTTTAGCAGTGCAAACATCCTATTTTGATTTCACTGTTTTTGTGATCATGAGAAAGTCATTAACAAAAGTCTCACTTTGTCTACAGCAGCCCGGCCCATCAGTAATGAAGTTATGCTGAGTAAAGTGTAGACTACGGGGTCTAGGAAAAGGGCAGCTCCGACTCAGAGATTGTTAGCATTTAAAAATGGAACAATAACAATCAGTTTATTTTTGAGAGAAATAGAAAGGTCACACAAATGAATCATGGCTATTTTAGATATATAAACCCACATAAACATAATGCGTGGAAGAAGGGTGCCATGGTTATTACCATGATTAAAGTATGAAGCAGTGCTTTTGGCAGGACACATTCTGCTCCATTTTAAAATACGGAGCATATCAGATTTTTTGTTTAATACAAATCTGAGCGTGCAAAGTCTTTATCTCTCACCTTTGGTTGCAGTCATATCAGAAATTTCTTCTTTTGATCTCCAGGCTTTTGTGCCTCTATGATCAGAGAAACGTGGGGCCAAACTTAAGGAAAGGCTAAAAAACTTGCCCCTGCCTCCCCTCTCCTCTGCCCTCTTTATTACAGTCTTACAGCACAGCATAAAGCCAGACACGACATTCCTCCTGATCCGAGGAAGGAAGTCTCAAAGCCTGGGATTTGGAGAGCCCTGGTCCCTTACAAGTCTAAATTGAAACCATTTCTCTGCTCCTCTTTTTAACCCAGCCTAAGCAGGAGCAGACCGTCTTCATTAGAGTCCTTCAGTGGAAGACGTCTGCCATTGCAACTGAAAAGACCTACCCGTAACAGCACTCTAGAACTAAAGGATGGATGATAGGAGGGTGATGCTTCATTTGTACTGGTACACCAGTGTTAATATAAAATAAAATTGTTGATTTTTAGTTTTAAACATATTTAAAGTTTAAAATCCATCAAAACGATATATATAGTAGGGCTGTACAAAGTGGGCAGATATCTAGCATTGCAATTATATTGTTTCCTATTGCGATGATGTCATGACATTAATATAAATGGGCAAATCAGTAATGTTACAAAGATATAAAAAAAAAAAAAAACATTAAACACAGGCCTTTATAAAAGAGTCAATTTCTATTAAGGATTAAAACTATACAAAATCATGAAAACACCCAATAACACTGTCCTGGAGTTGTGGTTGACCACCTTGTCACTGATTGGTCAGAGGCTTATTTGCCTCTGACCTCAGTATTGCAGAGATGTGTGCCGCCGTAATGATTAACCTACAATAAATTCTACTAATAAATAGTACACTTCCTCTATATGCATAGCATTTAATACACAATGTTAATCTTGGGGGGGAAAGCAGAGCTGTATTTTGTAGACATTCTTTTAGCTTAAAGCACTGGTTCTCTGGAAACATGGGATCTTATAAAATGCCCATGTATGAGACTTTTCTACTGGCAACATGAACCCATCCCTACCTGAGCCACACCCCAAAAAGATGGTTTTCAGTTGTGAAAATCAAACACATGCACAAGTCTGAACAGTGCTGGCATGGCTCTAGCTGCCAGGGAGATGCCGCCGCACATTGCTGTTTGCGTCATGGCCATCTGCAATACAGATCAGAGAAGCTGGGAAGAGGCTTGTTGTTGTTGTTCTTGTTGTTGTTGTTTTGCAGTTTTAGATGCACTGTATGGTTCCTGGTTCAATACCGGTTGAAAAAGACGAGTGTGAAATAAATGACCAAATAGTATAGATAAAAACATACATACAAATACATAACTATCATTGCAGTCTCCGTGATGAACAGTGTGTTAAAGGAAAAACGTCACCATTGCGATGGAAATGCTGTTACCAGGCCGACCCTTAACAAAGGAAAATAAAAGCAGGCTCAAAGCAGTCTGGTAAATTGTGTCCCAGCACGGTGCGACTTTGGAATTGCTTGGTTCCTAGTGTGAGTCGAAAAGCCCCTTTAGCTGTGGGCCAATTTTTTATTTCTTTTTCAATGTACATATTTACAGATGCCAATAGATAAATGTATATCAAATGTAAAAAAGAATTCATTCATCCCCATATAGAACCCAAGGATGCTTTACAGAGGGAAGAAAATAGCTATCTGGAGCAGCAGTATAGTGAAATGTCTCATTATTTTCGAAGGGTGACAAATGCAATAAAATCATAAAAATGCAGATATTTTCTTTCGAAGTATCACAAAAATGTCAGGAAATATTCTCAAACTCATATTGCCAAATTCAAAAGAGATCTTTTTGACACTAATTACTTTTTTCAGCAATTATCTGCGCATGTTGCCTCATCATTGTGCATCCTCTATTTAATCTTTTCTCTTTATCTTTGAGAATTTAACTGATTTTGTTGATGTGCCTTCAAGAGATCTCGGATCTGATCTGATTGGCTGCCCTGTGTTGTCTGTAAAAATTTTGATTTTTGGAAGGTTAATGGACTTCAAGTTTAACTGTATGACAAATGGGTGGATGTGCATTCGATATCATGAAATACTGTGATCACATTTAGAAAATATCTTGAGTTTTATCGACGCCACCCAGCAGTTACTCATAGCATGATGATAGCTGCCTCTGTTTGTGGAAAGCAATTAAAAACGTTTCAGCGCGTGGTCAGATAAGGGTTATCATTTGACACCAGGCTTAGGTCAGAAAAAATTATTCCATGTGTGCCAATTCTGTGCCATCCTGCCTGACCCAGTAGCCTCCAAAAAAATGTTCCATCATTAGCGCACCCATGTCCTATCTGTTCAGGAAAGCCTCTGTGATATCATACTGGACAATATTTAATGATTTCCTTGAGCGGGCAAAGAAAACTTGCACTGTTATAGACAGCAACATGATTTTCTCTGCATTCCCAATCAGCCCAATCACTCCAGAGGCAGAGGACCAGATACCCTGCTTGGAACATCAGGCTGATCATCTTATTAGCTGCAGGTTTATTCTGGTTTCTGTGTGGGTGGGTGTGTGTATATTTGGTGTGTATTCCTCTGTTTTCACAGGCTGAGTGACTGATGTATTGCAGAGCTGGACTGGGGAAGGAAGGGCGATGTTGGGTGGCACCTGCCCTGTTTCACTGCTCTTCTGCTTTGCACCCACCCTGTTCCTCTGACCTCTCCGGCTCTTTTTCTCGTTACCTTTGTAGCCTGACTGTGGACCATGCGACAGATCTGTTTATTCAGCTGACTAGCTCTTTCATTTGAGTACTAATTTACCAGTTGTTGCATTACTAAGCTTATATTTTAGGCTGTTTATCCAGTTCTGTTAACAGATAAAATTACTGTTTTGATAATTATTTTGATATGTTCTGCTTTTGAGGAGCTAAATACCCTGCTATTGAAAATCTAAACCAGTTATTTTCTGTTACTTTTAAGTTGTAAATATTAACGTACAACCATCAGTTCTCAATTTTTTTAACATTTAAATTAACAGCAGCCTTAAAATATTTATTTTAATATAAATCTTCTAAATATTGCAGGAATGGGAGAAAAGGTGTGTGTATAATATATATATTTTGGTCAAATTCAAAACCACTGATTATGTGATCTGTCACACAAGGATTATGGCTAACAGTGATAAATCTGGAGCACCGATCAGTGTTACTGCCCAGTCAAAACCTCGGTCAAGCGCTGCTGGGAGGAAACATATCCATTGTACACAAAGAAAGGAGCTGTAAGTCATATTGAATTGAGCCTTAAGTTCTACTCAGCTGCAAAAGCTTATAGTGTTGGCTTTGGCTAATCTGTTGACTGTCTGTTTTAGGAATTGTTTGGATATGGCCTGTTTAAGGGGGTGAAGGGTTGTTTATCTCTCTCCACGCATCAGTTTAAGCTCTGCCACATACATGCTTGATTTTTTTTTTTTTTTTTTTTTTTTTTACTTTAACAGATGCTGTGAAGTTTGCAGTCTGGAATTTCTAGGTGCCAGCTCTGCCATTTACATCAGCCTGCTACTTTACTCAATTACTACAGAGATAAACAAACATACTGCCTCTTAACACCCCCCCGCTAGTCTGTCTGTTTAAGTTAACAAAGGAGGAACTGAGAATCCTTTTTTGTATCTTATACAAAATGAAGTATGTGGACAATTTTTTTTTTTTTTTTTTTTTTTTTTTTTTTTTTAAAACAGAGTTCAGATGTTTAAGATGTCTTTGTTAATAGGTTAGATGATGTTGACATTTTTTAATGCTAAGTTTCTGAGCGAGGCTGCTGAGTGCTGAAATGTGTAAATCCCACATTGCTTGCGACAGAGTTCCAAACTGCCACTGAATGAAACACATTCACGATCATGAAATGGGCTTCCATTGCTGCATACAAGCTAATCAGCTGCTTACTGCATGTTTTTCAGGTTTTGGGTTAGCCCCATTGGTCCAGAACCTAATTGTACAGGATAGAAACATAATTTAGAAAATGATGTGCTTCCAAATATTTGAGGTGCAGTTCAGCAAAGGCCCTGTCCTGTTACAGCATATCTGCAAGCCTGTGCACAAAAACAAGGATCCTAAAGAGACCATTTGATGTGGAGGAACTTCATTGGCCTGCACAGACCCTGGACCTCAACATCAGCATCCCTTGGTTGAATTGAATCATAAACTGGGAGCCAGGCTTTCTTGTCCAGTATCAGTGTCTGACCCCACAGATGCTTTTTTTTTTTTTTTTTTCTCTTGACTGAATGAAAACAAATTCCCACAGACACACTTCAGAATCATCCCAGAGGGCTGAGAAAGGGAACGCATAAAATATGTGCGGTAATATCCCATTGGTCTTATGGTTAGATGCACACATACATTTGGCCTTGGGATATAATCAGTAGCCTTCTGCTGTTTCTAATGTTTTGTAGAACAATTTCTTAATCTACTCCTCAACCATTAGTTAAGGCCCTGTATACAGTGCATTAAAACAAGCCCTTAGGTCAAACAAAGAAAATAACTCTGATCCAAATGTCAGTAATGCCTGCATTAGAATGATCCATGTACAGCAATGTCATAAAAGCTACATATCACTGAAAACAGGGTCTGCATGTTGGAATAATTAGCCTGCACACCGGGTTACACAGAGTGTCTGACACGTGTTCGCTCCATGTGGTGCGCCTTGTGCTGCAGTTTTGCATCCTGTACTCACTGCAGCTCACTACATTGCCCTTGGTCAAATGCACTGGTGGCAAATGTTAGCAATATTCTCCGCCATAGGAAAAATTTAGCTTACGAGCTAAAGTGCTTCACGGTGAAGTAGCTCCAGTTCTGTGAAAATAGACTTTTTATTAGACTGTTATTCTTTAGAGTGTCATTTCCTGTATCATTTTTGGGATAAGGGGGTAGAAAACAAGTTAAAATGTTAATAAAGCTTTTATAATCGATTATTGAAGTGGACTGTTTCACTGTTTTAAATGCATTGACTTGCTAGCTATGATCGGATTCAGAAATTCCTGTGTGATTCATGACCAGAAAAAACAAAGAAGACACTAAGTTTGTGCTTATAGGTTGTGATCAACTAAGGAATCTAAAGAGACAAATTACTAGCACTGTTAACCAGTAACCAAGATTAAAAAAATATATATAAATAGACCTAGAATAAAAGAGGAGATACTGTAACTGTAATTTTGAAATTAATGAAAAGATATATGGCTGTCTTTTTTTTGTTGTTTTTTGTTGAAAATGGTGAAATACAGAACAGCTGACTAGAATTAATCAATGCAAAATGTAAATAAGGATATAATTAATTATGTAATCAACTATGTATATAATATATCTAATGTATAGTTCCATTTGAGCAACGTTACACATTTGCTGTCATGACTTTTAAGGCATGCCTGCTTGGAGGAAAATTGTGAGAATGCATTGCCAGGTGAAGACCAGTGTGTGCACTTGTGTTCGTGTGTGGTGTGTGCTTTTTTGTGATGGTGCGTGCGAGTGTGTGTGTGTGTGTGTGTGTGTGGGCGGGTGGCTTGCCTTGGTGGATTTTGGATTTGGTGCCCATGTTGTAGACTAGGCTGGGCCTCTGAAAACTCCCCATAGTGTCAGGAGCAATCGGCCCTAAGCCAGTATTAATTAAAGGATCTGGCCCTGGCTGGAGGAGGTGGGGGAGCCCAGAATGCTCAGCACTCGCAGGGTGTCTTTCTCCCTTTCTCTCATTCACTCGCTCACTCCCTCACGCACTCACATACTCACTCACTCTGGCAGTAATAAAATGCTATATAAAGGTAATTTAGGCATCAAGATCACCAGGCACAAATTTTAAAAAATGACAGTTTACCTCACAAGCCGGTTGAAAGAGCAAATATGAGAACAAAATGAAAATGACTTGCTTCAACATGCATTAATCTATGAGTTTTAACTTTGAGAATCCAAAGTGTGTGAGCCAATAAAAGACAATATGGTGGGCCTTTACATAAAAAATACAAAAAGCCAACTGTAGAAAACTGATCATTTAGTTTCTGCCTTAATGATTCAAATTAAAGTCACCTAAACATAGTGATGTAAATACAAAGCACGGGAACAAAATGAAGAATTTAACCATCCCGACATTTGTTGAATTTAATAATAATAGTTTAAGTTGAGGTACTAGATTTAAAAACTAGGAAACCCAACTTCTAATGGTGTATTTTGGAAGGAACTCATTTGGGGTAGGGGTGGGAATATATATTTATTTGTTGTTGGTTTTTTATTTATTTTTTTTTTTTTTAAATAAAGGAAACTGCTTTCTTTCCTATTTTTAGCCATGTAGCTAAACTACATGGTAGCACCGCTGAAACTGCCTACAAGGAATAGGTGAACATAGGAAGTCTATCATGGAGTAATGAAAGAAGGCGGGCTAGTATGATGTACATCAGGATGTCATGGTTTAGCAGTTGGATGCTCGCCTAAGAACCAAGAGGTCGCAAGTTCAAAACTGCCATCTGAGGTTCCTGAGCAAGACCCTTCGGCCCAAGTGTGTTAAATGCTGTAAATGTAAATGTCACTTATCTGGGCAGAAGATGGCACCAGGTTGCACTTTGGGAACAATTCAAACCAGCAGATGCAGTGCTCATTTCTGCTGGGATACACAATTGTTGCAGATCAACACCCCTTCATAGCAACAGTTGTCTGCATTGGGCTCATTCGGCAGCATAATGTTCCTGCTACACTGCAAACATTGTTCAGGAATGATTTGAGGAACATTTTTGAGAGTTTTCAAGGTGTGGACTTTCTGATTGAACTAACTAATCCAAAACAAGGAGTTGCCACCTCTCAGTTCATAGGACTTAAAGTATACGCCAAAATGTTAAAGCCCATTGTTAAGGCACGGACCCTATAAGACCTCTGGAGTTTGGTATATTATCCTAGAATATGTTTTACAGTTTAATTTATTAATAATTCATACTTACTGCAAATTCAGTAAGAGACACACAGGTAGCCTATTTTGATCATAATTTATTGCATGTTACATCTTCATTGCATTATCCAGTTACTCTAATTCATGAGCATCCAAAGTATGTCTATAATTTTTCCCCACTTATTCATTTATTCATTCCAACAAATAATCGCTACTTAGCTGTTCTGTAAACCTGTCCACCAGCACTGCCCATATTTCACCTCCCTTTAGCCAAGGAGACAGCTCGGTGGACGTCTGGTGCCACCACTGCATGTGTACCGAGCCATCGCTGAATTTCACCCGTGTTCCTCTTGCCCGACTGATTCTCCTCTCCCGATGGAGCTTCCTGGATGTTATTATTGCAGGTCTGATGGAAGCACTTATGCATGAAAAAGCCTGAATCCTGCCTGATTCTCTAATGGTGCTGCAAATGGCTGGATCTGTGGGCGAGTTTCACTCTGCTTACTGACCCCTGCTTTGGCAGCCATTTGTTTAAGGATGGCAGAACCTGAAGATATGAATGTTCTGAATTAACAGCATGTTGGAAAGCGATGCTTTTACCAAGTGGCCAGGACTGCTCCCTTCGCGCCCGTGAAAGAGGCACCTCTCATTTTGATGAGGCGCTGGCTGCCTACCCAGGCATGCCTGAGTTTTCTGAAGCAGTCTGATGTCCTGAAACCTGACCCCAAACATCGAATTTTCTCACCCACCCTCACCCTGCCTGTCTGTCTTTCTCTTATCTGGCTATCTGTGTTATCTATCTAAGTTATCTATTAAATCATTATTCTATATTCACTATTGCAAGCTCCATGAACATTTTTTGTTGTTGTTGTTGTTTTTATTTTCTGTGCTAGTAGGTAATGATTACTTTTGCTTGCAAACACATGCAGTACCTTCTCTTACCACTGGAGGGCAAAGCACACTAACCAGGCCATTCTAGCTCTAGAGAAAGTAGCTGGGATTAGGCTGAGTGGAGCTGTGTCCAAAAACAGGAGTGCTCAGTCACATGAACATGCTGTTTGGAGCGGAAATCAGACAAGTGTGGTGTTTTTCTGAGCAAATCCAAAGCTGTTGGCTGAGTCTGTCTGGGTATCTTACTCATGTTGCCACCCCACCCATCTGTTCCACTGGCCTTCAGCTGGTCCACTGTGGGGTCAAGAGACTGAAATGACAATTTGTGTGTGTGTGTGTGGGTGTGTGTGTGTGTGTGGGTGTGTGTTCCTTTAGTACTGTAAAGAGACACCGCTGGCTGTGTCTTTGCTTCACTCCATTTCACTTTGCTCTACTGAATGCTGGAGTCAGAGTCAGCTTGACCCTCATTCTCCTTACATTGGGCCTCAGCTACCTGTGGTGCTGCTAAGCAATCCATCTCGCTCAGTACACACACACATCGTATTCCCTTGACACAAAGCACACTGACATCTTAATGTTGAAATCTTCCATCGGTGTTTTTTTTCAGTGTCTTTTTCAGGGTCTGAATGGATTCTATGAAGGATGGCTCTAGCTTCTTTCTAGAGAAACTCACTAATTTTCTTAGCTGCTTGTTCTGATTAGGGTCACGGGAATTAGAGAAACTAAACCTGAGTATTGTCACTGTCTAAAAGAAACCATGTAGCCTTTTTGGCTGTTTTAAAACAGCAGTTTAAATGTATGAAACTTTCATTATAGTTGGTCAAAAATGAATTGAAATGTTTGACATGAACTTTGAGTAAAGAATGTTCTTACTTTTTACTGGTTTGAAATAATGGTAGCTGTTGCCCAATCACGTTCTTACCCACAGAACAGCTATAGCTCAGCTAAATGCATGTATGAACAGGTTTGATTGTGAGAGAAATGAACAGCTTTCGAAACAGTGTATCCTTTCTGGTCCCAAACCACTGGTTTTTAGTCAGATATAGTGCCACTGTAGGACCACAGCTAGAGAACACCATATGGTACAGAGAGACCGAGAAAGAGGGAGAGCGAGGAGGATGTGTTTGAAGCTCTCTGGACTGTAGCCAGAAGAGTTGAGCTTGGCTGAGAGACTGTAAGGTTTGTCAAGCATTAAGACATCACAATGCATCCACTGTGTTGTGTGTTTGTATGCTTGTGTATATAACCTTACAGTGAGTACCAGGTTAAAAGGCTTCTTTACTTTTCTAGCCTTCTGCTTTTTTACACCAGTGCCTTTTTCAGGTCAATGTGTTTTTAGTACTTGTTAAGCTTGTATGCAAAATCAATAACAAATATTTAAATGTATAGTATTAGTATATACTACTTCATATACTAGAAGTGTGTAACTGTAAACTATGTTGCTCTCCTGGTGATGCAGAGTTTTTATTTTGAACCAGAGAATGGTTAAATGGTTAGAATAATTCAATTCAATTTCAATTCAATTTATTCTTGTATAGCGCCTTTTACAACAAAGTTGCCCCAAGGCACTTTACATTGGTGGTAGATGATGGAACAGGTTACAGTAATAGATGTAATATATATAATTCCATTGCTTTCAATAAAAGAAAGCAAGAAGCTTTGGTATCATTTAACACTAACCATTTTCAGGGAATAGTGTTGAATGAGCATCGTAAACTTCTGACCGATAACTGATCTATTTAGTAAGGTCTGATTGGCACTTCATTATTATACGTGTTTGTGAATAAGGGTCTGGAGGCTAGTAAAGCACTCTATGGCGTGCCATCAATCTTAGCACTCCTGTTTAAAACTGCTAATCAGTCAGCCCTCTAAATCAGTCATCACAGACCTGTCCATAGGTCTCTCTGTCTCTCGCAATCTCTGCTGTGCTCCTCCCACTCTGTCCACCCTCTCTAAACCAACAGTAAGAGCCCAGCTCAAATCAGACCAGCTACGAACTGATTGTCCTGTTTGTCTTGGTAAAGGCGGACAGCTTTGTTCTGAACTGGGCCCATCCCATCCAATTACTTCATTCGCCTCTGCTTTCTTGTTTCAGATACTGCAATGGGTGATTTCCCAAAATTAGGCTTTCTGATTGGAAAGTATAGCTTTGTAAGTCTATAAACCCTAAACAGAGATGAGGTAGTTTGCCTTGTGGGCCGAGGACAAGGGAGGATTTGGAGTCACATGCTGTTAGAGAGAGCTTCATGCACAATATGCTCAAAAAGAGGACAATGCTGTAAGTCGTAACAGATGACTTGAGGCTAACAAAGCAGCGTAGTACACTAGAGACCCACAATCACCCTTATATTCAAAGGTGCAGGTCTTTCAATTGTCTGTGTGTGTGTATGTTTTTAAGGCTTATCCATTCTTAAAGAACCTTAAAAGTAGTTCCTCCAAGAACCCGTTATTTTTTAGGGACCTTTATTTTAGGAGAGTGTATCAGTCGTTCTCCAAAACCAGCCTTTCTGTGCCCCACCAGGGGCTCCAGCATCCTCCCAGAAGCCAGGCAAAAATCTCAGCACCTCCAAATCCTGAACACCTTGCAACCCTGCTGTCAGGTTGGTGAAAAGCCTAGATCTATTTGCATGAAATAAATAAAACTCGTGGCTCATCAAGCGCAGTGCTGTGGCAAAAGGTTTCCTCTCCCAGATGCAGTCTCCATCTGTCCCCCCGGCCACCCCCCGCATTGTGCTCTTCTTCTGTGATGGTAACTCTTAAATAATTCCATTGGAGCAGTACTTTTATTAATGGTCTTCAGTCCCTTCTTTTTTTCGCTCTCTCCTTTCTTGTTCTTCTCCCCTCCACTTCTTTTGCTTCCCACTGTGAGAACATTTTATCCTATCATTGGGAGCCCCTGATCACATTGGTTTGCAACTATAGGCGAGACAACGTGGGCTAATTAATAATGTGTTGAATAATGATTGGTGAGCATGGTGAGGCACTTTCTTTTTGTGTGGCGGCCCTGATGAAAAAGAAGTGCTTTATTAAGAGTGTTTAGGAAGGGGTCTCTCTCTCTCTCTCTCTCTCTCTCTCTCTCACACTCTCGCTCTTTCTCTCTCTCCCTTCACACACACACTCTCTCTCTCTCTCTCTCACACACACACACACACACACACACCTCTTTCCGTTATGACTTGAACTGAAGCAAGCACACACACACTAACACACACACCCAACACAAAAGGCATGCACAGCACACAAACAAGCATCCCGGCGCCTCCACAGCCTTGTGGAAAGGCTCTAATAATGAAGCCATATAAGCCTGTTATTTGCTGTTTTACAGCTTGTTTTATGAAGGTGAGCTGACGGGCCACGTCCGTAATGGTTCCTGTCAGTTTAACTGACAGCATTATCAAGAGAAAGGCCCGAAGAAGCGCGCCACTCCAGAGAATGGCTGGCCTTTTTCTGCAAGCCGCCTGGCTTTGATGGCAATCTGGCTGCAGGCTATCATTTTACGTTTTTACGCTGGCCGCCATTGTCAAGAGGCCATTATTGCAGCTGAACTCGGGTTTAATTCTCACCTTCTTGCTAATCAATTACAGCGTTGATCCATTAATCAGCTAAAGTGAGGAGGGGAAAAAAAGAGAGGGTTAAACATGAGCTCCGCTCCGCGGCCCCAGGCGTATTGTGGCAGTATAGCTAACCAGCCTGAATGTCCTTTTTTCACCGGAGGCTCAAAGCTGGGAGGCCACAAGTTAAGATACTCACCCCAAGAGAAGCCCTTTTTTATTGCGCTGTAACTTGTTTTACACTGCCTTCAGAGACTTTGTAGTTAAGACAATGACAGAGCATCAGGGAGTTTCTGTTTCTTGGTCGATTGTAATTAAGAGATACTGTGTAGTATTTGTCGTCATAACATTATTAGTGCAGGATAATTGGATTTGCATTATTTTCTCTGTCACACTGTAATCACTAGGCTCCTCGGGGAATACACTGTAAATGAGGAATTATGTGTTAGTTTAATTAACATGTGGATGAGCACGAATCTGATAATTATCAGTTGTTATAGTGTCACTCACCACGCAACCTGCGGCATTTCATTATTCCCTTTGTAAATGAATCATTTTTTTTTTCTTTCAGCTTTTTTTTTTTTCTTCTTCCCTAAAAAGCATTTGAAAGAGCATCTCTGATTTTTCTCCCCCCAGAAATCTGCATAGAACTCCAAACGCTCTCTCTGTATGCATATCACTATTAATCGGTGAGAAAGTGTGTGGGGGCATGCAAATGACCATGCTTGGGGGTGGGTCTGGGGGCATCATTTGGAAAGGTTTAATAAAAACATGTCAAACAAATCTCCGCTCCCCTGCCCCTCCTCGTCTGCTCTCAGTCTCCGAGGTGGCATGATTTAACTGTAAATGAAGCCCTGCCACCCATTAGAATGGACAGCGCACACTGGCGTGGGTAAAACCTTTTTTTTTTTTTTTTCCTCCCCTTTTTCCAGCTCCGGAATGAAAGTTAAAGGAGTAAGCAAGGGGACATTATTCATGGCATGTGAGCTCTTGGAATAATAATCAAATATTACACAATTAGAAATGATGTTTAAAGGAGCAGCTCACACTTGAGACTTCTTGGCGAGTCAGAGAAAGGCTAAAGTCTTTTTTTAAGAGTCATCCACGTGTTGAATTGGTGAGTGGAAGGAGGGTGGGGGCAGGGGGTGCGTGTTCCTCTGGGGTTTAGAAGCTAATTGTGTCACTGCACAAAGAGGCACTTCAGAACAATAGCTGAAGAACAAAACAAGCAGGAAAAGTGGGTGTTGAGTGGTGCCGCAGTGCTGTTTCTTCTGTGTGGCGATGCCACTGATCTGCTGTCACCTTTTACAGCTTCAGTCAGGATGGGAGCAAGTTTCCGCTCTCTGTCTTTAAGCCTCTCCTTGTCGTCCTCGTCCTCGTCCTCGTCCTCTCTGGCTGTCTTTGAGAATTCAATTCTTACTTCTCTCCCCCTTCTTTTGGATCCCTTGGTGTTTCGCTCTGTCTGTCTGTCTGTCTGTCGCCTTCTCTCTCTCCTCTCTCTCTCTCTCTCTCTCACACACACTCACGCATGCTCGCCCGCTCTCTCGCTCTCTCTCTGTCTCTGTCTCACTACTGCCTCACTCTTCCTCTCTCTCACTTGCTCTCTTTCTCACTCTAACTCTGTTTTTTTTGGTTTTTTTACAAGACAGCCTGGCCCCACAGCCATCCTGCAGCTCCTTGTGGGTTTTTGCAGAGAGAGAGAGAGAGAGAGAGAGAGAGAGTGTGTGTGTGTGTGTGTGTGTGTGTGTGGAGGGGCGCTTCTTGTGTAGATTTTTCAATTCTTCAGCATGTCACTTGGCTGTGAATGCCATTGTCTTGTGGCTCTTTTCTCCGTGCCCCTCTGCCGCAGCGAGTTGTGTCATTCCCTCATGATCAGCACTTTTGTTGCCTTTGTTTTTGGCCGTACCTCAGAAGTCCATCTCGTCTTTTATCTGCCTCCCATTCATGCAGAAGGGAACAGTTGTGCTCTGTTGTGGAGATGTTCCACTGGATTTCCACCAGTGGGGTTTCCTTTCAGGCCCTTCAAAGTGCTACAATGGGGCTCCAAAGGCCTGAATGGCTATTGCCGAGTGCACGCTCTTAGCGAGTCCCTCTCTTATTTTGTTTTCCCGGAGTCAATAAAAATGCTAAGTTAAAAGCTAACCCCAACGCCCTCCCCACACCCAACTCTTGTTCGCTCCCCTTTTATGTTCCTCTCTCAATAATTTCTAAAGGAAAATTAATGGGAGAATCTATGCTCTTGATCTCGCTTGGAGAAAAGGAATCGGAGGAGCCGAGCAGTTGGTTTCTTAGATCATCACAGGATGAAACTTTGTTTTCATTTCCGTCCATGATTGTCAGCGCACATCTGCGGCTATAGGCAGATGTTTGATACAGGGCACCACAAGAGTTTTTTTTTTTTTTTTTTTTTTTTTTTTTTTCTTCCCTCTCTCAACCAAGAAAGTTGTCTTGCCTGCAACCCCCCCCCCCCCCCCCTGTATTTTTTGCAGACAGGGCTGGATACTGATGCTTTTTTTCAGCTGTCCACAGCCAGACTGAAGGAAGAAAAATGTGACTGATATTTGACAGATGAAGTGGCCGTGCTCTGTAAGTTTGTAGGGGAAGCTTAGACTTTGCTTGTTGAGCATTGTCTGCACAGCGAAAGGATAGGAGAGAAGAAACAGAGGCTGCTTCAGAAGAGATTTCAGGGAGATGCCTAGGCCAGCGCAGATAACGGCTATGACTTCATCCTCATTGTGCAGATTAGGGCGTAAAATCCACCCTAATGAGGCGAGCGCAGCAGAGGAGGGAAAAAGGCACGGCCAAGGCTGACTTCTAAGGTGCTGCTGCTGGGGTCACCAGCCACCAGCTGATCCTGTTTAAAGAGGATCAGATACTTCTCATAGGGCCGGGCCAAAAGAGAGAGAGAAGAGCGAGCAAGAGAATATAGCAGGAGGGGGCTTGGGAGAAGGATAAAAAAAAAAAAAAGAAACTGTTTCTCCCTGACCGTCCTCTGTGCCCCCGGTTAATTTGGCCACATTTTTTCGGACTGGCTCTTGTGTCTTCAGGCTCAAAAACAAGCATGCTCCCATGCTGGGAAGCAGCTTTTATTGGGATTGTTTTAGCCTGGTGCTGGGCGGAGGTGCGAGGGCAAGACAAGGCATGGAAACGAAATAAATATTGATGATTCTTTGACCATTTTATTTTTTTTTCCTCCCCATTATATTTCATGTTTATGCATTGCAGCATTGATTTTCCTCCTGTTTCATCTTGTTTTCTTTTTTTTTTTTTTTTTTACCCCATCAGTTCTAAATTTAATTTAAAAGCTAAAACCCTGACGGATCCTGGAAGTAGTTTGCATATTAAAAAGATGCTGATTATCGCAGAGTAGAAACACAAATCCTTAATTTTGTGCATTTTAGACACAGCTACTGCTGTCACTGCCAGACGCTGGAAATAATTGTGAAATCTGCATATTGAGAGGGCTGCAGTTGTCAGTGCTCGTATGAGACTTGGGGTGGTGATGGGAGGGAGGGAAGAGGCACAAATTGGACAACATATTCCTTCATGGTGCTGTGGCCAGAATAAATTCAGAAATTAGAAGTTTATGGAGGACCAAATAATAAAATGGAATGTGCTCATAGACAAATCACAAAATTTATTGGAATCTAGTTTCTTACTTACTTGACTAGGCCTTTGTGGACTGTTTTAAAAGAGAGCAGAATATTCAGCCTATAAAATGTGCATTGTATGCATAGTTTGATATATTGTATACATGTGTACAAGGTATAAAATAAATAACAAATAACTGTACTTGGGGATGAATGCATTATCAGAGGTGATTATCTTCAGTGGTTTGTTTCTGTAGCCTGAAATTCACAAAGTAATGATTTTATTCAAAACCCAGCCACTAGGGATGCACAAGCCAAGCCGGTCCCAAGCCCGGTTAAATGGGGAGGGTTACGTCAGGAAGGGCATCCAGTGTAAAACTTTTGGTTTGGTGTTATCCTGAAGGAAGAGTATGTGAAAAGTGTTTTGGTGGTGAAAAAGATATGGTGATGAGTTTGAAGCTGGAAATTGAAAGTGAAAGTCACTATTCTTGTGATTGTGAGGGCACACAGTGAACCACAACGAAATCTCTGCATTTAACCCATGCACAAACACACACTGTGCAGCAGGGGGCAGCTACGAGAGCAGTGACAGGGGCAGTACCTTGCTCAAGCGTACTTCAGGGCAACCTAGTGGTAAAGGGTTTGAACCCACAATCTTCCGATCCTGTGGCCAACTCCCTAACCACTAGGCCACCGCTGCCCCATTTGAAGTGTGAAGGAGGAGCACCGGGTGAGTGGAGGAAGATGCACACAGGTGGATTATATCCTTTGCTGGATACTCCTCATCCACCAGGCTCCACTCATACACCTTTATTTTTCTACCTCTTGCTGTTTGCACACACACATTTCTATATTTGCACTTAAAAAATGCTTCTCTTATTGTTATACTGCTGCTCAGTACAGTACTTTGCTACACTGCCACTTTCTACTATATTTATGCCGCTGGGCAGTGGTGCTCTAGTGGTAGGTTACTTGCCTATGGACCTATGGCTCAAGAGGTTCCAGGTTCAAATCCCACCTCTGGCTACCACCACTGGGTCCCTGAGACCCTTGACCCTGAATTGCTCCAGGGGGACTGTCCCTGTTAGGAAATGGAAGTCGCTCTGGATAAGAGTGTCTGCTAAATGCAGCTAATGTAAATGTTTATACATTCATGTACACACTGCCTTTATTTGTCGGATGAATGTTCCCTGTCCTCTCTTCTGCAATTCATTTTGCACTGGTTGTTGTCTTGAATGCACTTGTTAGTTCTGTCTGTACTTGTCGTATTGTGTGTTCTATGTAATGTTAGATGTCATCTTATGTGTAGCACCATGTATATGGTTGAAATGACAATAAAAGGTACTTGACTTGACTTGAGGAGGGTCAGTCTGAAGGAGATTAGAGACTGCAAAGTACAGTACAGAGGAGAGTGTAGCTAAAGAGCATAGACTGGTGGTCTGTAGGATGACCTTGGAGGTCAAGAAGATAAGGAAAGTTAGGGCAGAGCCGAGGATCAAATCATGGAAGCTGAAGAAGGAAGACTGCAAGGTGGAATTCAGGCAGAAGTTAAGAGGGTACTGGGAGGCAGTGAAGACTGGGAGGAGTGGAGACTAAGTTAACTAGTACTGTAATGCTTTTCAAGAAGAAAGGTGATGCACAGAGCTGTTGTAACTACAGAGGGATAAAGTTGATCAGCCACAGCAAATTATGGGAAAGAGAAGTGGTTTAGAAAAGAGGTGATGATCAGTGAGCAGCAATTTGGTTTTATGCAGAGGAAGAGCACTACAGATGCAATGTTTGCTCTGAGAGTCTTAATGGAGAAGTATAGAGAAGGTCAGAAGAATTTGCATTGTGCCTTTGTGGACTTGGAGAAAAACATATGACTGGGTGTCTAGAGTGGAGCCATATACAAGAGTGGGAAAAGAAGGGAGGAAAGTGCAGTGGTTAGGATGCAAGGAGTAGAGGTGAAAAAGATGGAGAAATTTAAATATTTGGCATCAACTGTTCAGAGTCATTGGAAGTGTGGAAGAGAGGTGAAGAAGAGAGTTCAGTTGAAATGGAAGGTTTAAAGGATGGTAGTGAGACCAGCTATGCTATACAGTTTGGAGACAGTGGCACTGGTGAAAATACAGGAGGCAGAGCTGAGATTTTTGAGGGGTGTGACAATGGACTGGATTAGAAATGAGTACATTTAAGGGACAGCTCAGGTTAGACGTTTTGGAGACAAAGTTAGAGAAGAAAGGTTGGTGTGGACATATACAAAGGAGAAACGAGGATTATATTGGGAGTAGGATGTTGAGAATGGAGCTGCCTGAAAAGGAAAATAGGAAGGCCAAAGATGAGGTTTATGGATGTTGTGAGAAAGGACATGCAGGCATTTGGTTTGAATGAGGAAGATGTAGAGGACCGGAAGAAATGGAGACGGTTGATCCGCTGCAGCGACTCCTAAACGGGAGCGGCCAAAAAAGAAGAGGGATGTTTTTTTTCAAATATTCATTGACTGAAATATGTGAACTATTTGCAAAATAACTTAAAAATATATTCTAAAAATATATTGGATTATTCATTAAATTACATGCTAATGTAATGTCTAATGAGATTAAAAGCAGCATTGATAAAGTCTGAGGTCTAACTGTTTGTTAGAATTAGTTTGTGTTGCAATAAGTAACAATTGGCTCCTATATGACTATGGCACAACTACGAATCACTGCCCTTTTTATTTATTAATCTATTTAATCAAACTTTGATAACACTTAAGGCCTGAATTGGTTAGGCTACACAAGCTGTTCATGAATACTGACCTAAACCTGCATAAACATAAATAAAAGTTTATTCAGTTTCAGTTGATTCAGCTGTTTAAGTCAGTTTTGTTGTCATTCACCTCAGAAAATGATTTAACTTTGTTGAAATAAACCTTTTGAAAGTAAGGAATAGATGGCCTTAAATTAAGTGTTACACAAACCTTTTCTACAAACCTTCCAATCGACTAATTCTGCTTAAATTCTTTATGTGTAGATATGTTTACCTAATAGCTATAGCTAATGAACAGAACTGACTGAGTGGCTCAGTTAAGAGGTTATTCTAGCTCTTTAGTGAAGCAGTCACTGTAAAATTACAATATGTAATGTAAAACATGTTCTACTTACAAACCAAATTATTATATAAAAGGTGAGTGTGCACCAGTGTAAGCTCTCTGGTTATATAGTATTGTGAATCTCATAGTCATACAGACAGAGGTATCATAGTGTTGTAATAAAAAGGGAAATGATCTATCATAATTTAATGACCACATCTGAGTTTTTTTTCCCCAGCATAAGACATAAGTGACTTTTAAGTGAAGTTTGCTTTTTAGAGATTTAACCTTTGTAATCCATTAATACCAGCTGCTCCTGAATATATAGGAATGGATATCCAAAAGTTCAAGCTGCTTTTCCACTGCCATGTGTACATAAATTAACTTATAAATAATATGAGTACAATGCATTGCGGTGCTTTTAACATGTGTTTAAAATGTGTAGCCTGTGTCTTTGTAATTAAAGCAGTCAAGAAATATGTTACTGTGTGCACTGGAATGAATGCAGTTCTGAGATACCTCCCAAAAACCCAACATTATAGAGGTTGGAGAACCCAGCAAGACAGCCTCTCTTTCTGGTAGTTAGAAACAGCATGAAATTTCCAGAGGCATGGGCAAATAATATGTATGATCATCCTCCCTTGCAGAACGCAGCATTGAAGCCAAAGTTATGTGTGGAAAGAAAAAATAGAAAAGAAAGGACTGCCAGTATCCCAGTTGCTAAAGAGCAAAAGCTTATTACATGTTAATTGAACAGACTATTAAATATCCAGTAAACCAATTTTGCAAAGTGTCATCAGCATGTTCTTTTAAAGTTCACAGTGGTGGTTAGATTGATGCTTTTCCATTTTCCAGACTTTTATGTAGTCTAATGTATGTTGTAATTGCTGCGTGAATAGCTTTGCTTCAGGCCAGCTCTTTGAGAGAGAGAGAGAGAGAGAGAGAGAGAGAGAGAGAGAGAGAAATTAAGATGGAAAAATGAATCTGAATAAATGATTGCATCATCACGGTCAAGAATAAAATAGTTATTCTTGTTCATAATTTTAACAATGTTCTTAATATTGCGTTGATCTTTGATCATGAATAGACCAAAAGAAATGCTCCAAAATGCAGCATGTTAAAATTCTCATCATTGATTGGAAGTCAATAATGTTTTTTGCCTTCTCCTGCAAAGGCACTGTTATACACTGGAATCTGTGTGTTTTTAGATGCTGATATAATAGTGTAGGTGATTATTTTCTGTCTAAACTGACACAGTTTAATGGAGGAAGGTTTTTCCCTAGATGTGTAGTTGCAGTGGAAATGGAGATGGTTGAGAACATTGATTGAAGACTCACTAATCCAGTGTCTTTTCTGTAGATTACAGGAGAATGTGGAGGTAAGCCAGTAGCAGCACAGGCTTCAGTGCATCTTTCAGAATCACCTGAGCAGAATCAATGTTCAACAAGACAGAAATCCTGTCCAAGTCCTTCCTGCATCTCGTATAGAGGGACAACAGGCTCACAAATAATGAGAAGCAGTCCTGTCCAGAGCCTCATAAAAGCACCAAAGAGCAGAAAGCTTTAGAAGCTCAGCCAGTAAATCCACGAACAGCAGCACTGTACGGTAACCATACAAGCTCATATGTAGACATGCTGCCCTCTTTTTTGATAACCTTTCAAATAATTAAATACATAAAGAAAGAAATGATGGGAAACTGTAAACAAAAACCCAAGATATTCACAAAGTTATACAGGCCTACTTCAGGGATTGTTAAACTTGTACAATATATATCATAGTTTAATGGCTGGGGCAAATGCTGGCCAGATGTGGAATAGAGTCAGTTTAAAAAAAAAAAAAAAAAGGCCAGATTGCGTATTGTAGGAGCGCTGTACCGGCCATGTTGTGAGCGGTTCCACCACTGCTGTAATGTAGCAATAATGTTTATGGCTTCTTACTTTTATTGTTCACAGTCTGTTTTTCTTGTTATGAGAATTATAGTTCGATTAATATTAGCCCCAGGCGAACACGGTCTTAGTGGAGCATGGCTCCAAATGAGAATTGGCTAAATCTGACTAAAGTAATCAAATAAATTTTTGGGCGATAAGCTCATAAGTGTATGATGACTTTTCCTGACTGCATTGCCATGTTGAAAGTCATTGTTAGATAGAATTCTGCTTGTTTTATATTGTGAGAGTTTTATTCCACAACACTTAACGACTTCCACGGTTATGAAGGCCTGCAATCCAAGCTAAGGATGTATGTAGACTAATGGTGAGCGTTACTTAGCCTTTGTACAGAATTAGAACGTGGATTTAACAAAAGCCTCATGCTAGCAACCAGTGTAGGCTAGAGAGATTTAAGTGTAATACGTGCTCTCCGTTTGAAAGCGGCAGCTATGCTTTAATGCCTTTTTGGGAAGCCTGAAATATCTTTGAAGACTGATATTTCTTTTTAGCCTCTATGAAATGATCTTTTTCTGGCACCAGCAATTTGCAGCAGATGGACAAGGTGAAACGTGTGAATTAAGCCCTTTGAAAACCTCTTTGTGACAGGTTTATTATAATTTGGCATACATTTCAGAAAAAGATTGAAATTTGGGATGATAACTTGGATTTACACATCTGCCAGTGCTGATACTGGGACCATCTACTTAGAATACATTGCTGTTTACTGTTTATACCAGTAGAAAAATTGGTTTTGGTCATATCTACACATCTGTTTGATTTCTTTAAACATTCATTCTAGTCTAACTTTCATTAGTACACAGATGAGCACTGAATATCCAGAATGATTGAAATTGATATGAAATGATATGAAATTTTTAATGTTGTTGTGTTCATGTTTATCACATGTCCTTTTCCCTAATTTGATAATGCAGACTGGCTTTTAAATGAAAGTGAAGTGAAAGTGACTAAGCGCCACTGTGACACGTGGCACAGCTTACAGTCAAGCACAACAAAATGCAACAAAAAAACAAAATCCTCTATTTTCAGCCTCACACACTATGCAGCAGGGGCAAGCTGTATCCAGCACCCGGGGAGCAGTGATGAGGAAGGTACCTTGCTCAAGGGAACCTCAGGGCAACCTATTAATCTGGGATCCCATCACATGACCTTGTGATCCTGGCTTTTTCTGGCTTTGTCCCTAAAAGCTAGACCAACGCAGCCCCAGTTTTATTAAGTGCCAATATTTTATTGTGCATGGCCCAAAAGAAATAGTCCAGTTTTTCTGGAATAAAATATGTTATTAACTGCCATATTTTCCTATGTGCTGTTGCTTTACTTGGGCATACAAGGTTTTGTTCTGACACTGAACTTATGGATAACAGTTCAAGAACACTGACTGCATGCTTCATTACTGAGAAGGTTTTAGTGCAGTGCAGTGAGCGTATAGTATGTTATAGTATAGGGTGGCAGTGGTCTAGTGGTAGGGTACTTACCTATGTACCTATGGCTCAAGAGGTCCCAGGTTCAAATCCCATCTCTGGCACTACCACCACTGGGCCCCTGAGCAAGACCCTTAACCCTGAGTTCCTCCAGGGGGACTGTCCCTGTCATTAGGACATGGAAGTCGCTCTGGGTAAGAGCGTCTGCTAAATGCTGTAAATGTAAATGTTAAAAATTATAACATATATGCATTTATAGTTTATATTGCAGTATAATATTTCTGTATATCATCAATTCCCTTAAAATGAAAAACTTTGCTTACCAATTCTGGATTTCCCATCTAGTATGGAGGAGAAAAACATGGCATTCTGCTGTGCAGATATATAAGACTGGAAGCATATGCCTATTTTTATGGCACTTCTTTGAACAGGATGACATTTAAGGTACTTTAGATTGTTGGCCCTGCTTTGCATTGTAAAAAAAAGAAAAACTGTTTATAATAATGCTAAAGGATCCTAACAGTAAATGGAAAAACTCTGGAAGCTGGGGGGAAGTTGACAGAAGGATGAAAGTGTATGGTTGTGGATTTTGGAGGTTTGGTAGAGGGAGGCAAAGACTGTTTTTGTCTGTATGGGACCTTTGACTTACTTCTAGAGGAAGACTTCACCTTCCTTTCTCTGTGTAATGACTGTACATCCCACTTGGAGTCTCTCAGTAGGCGAGTCTGGTAAGGTCTACACGTTTTCCTGTAGCCATGTTGTGAACAGTGCTACTGCTCGTGAACATGCAATCAATGTTAACCCCTGCTGCACAAAACAGCCCAAGGCACAGGTCTCTGTGTGAGAGTTTAGGTTCTGCCTGTGCATTTCAAAAGGCTGGGCCGTGTTAGGAAAACAACAAATATCTCTGCTGTAATGGACTGCTTCTTCACTCCACTTCCATAACACGAAAGGGAAAGGAAAGTCGAAACAAAGCTTACTCCTCACTTTCCCAGTGTAACAGTCAGGTTGCAGAAAAGCGAAACACCTACTGAGTGGAAGGTGGAAGCGTGCATACTGAATGTGGTCTTTCTTTTGGATCCCTTAAGCAAGTGTATATAGATCTGCCCTGCTCTCTTTTCCCAATATGTCTAAAGATTGTCTCAAAAGAAACATTTATCCCCTCATACGCTCTATGTTGGACATATGTTAAAGCATAGAAATTAACTATAGAAAAGTTAGATGTGTAAGTGTGTGTGTGTGTGTCAAATCATCCATCAGAGTTCAGACTGACGCCCTGCTGCTCATCCATGCTTTTTAACGCAGCTTTTTAAATATCTTCAGCACCTCCAACAGGCCATGCTGGCTGGTGCTCGTGGGGGATTCATCGATAAACAAATAAAAAGCAAGTGGAGAATGACAGGCTTGCATTGACTACATGTATGACATAGGTGGTATACATGTGGCGGTGGTCCAGTGGTAGGGTACTTGCCTACGGACCTATGGATCAAGAGGTCCCCTGTTCAAATCCCACCTCTAGCACTACCACCACTGGGTTCCTGAGCAAGACCCTTAACCCTGCTCCAGTTGCTCCAGTGGGACTGTCCCTGTAATTAGGACATGTAAGTCGCTCTGGATAAGAGCGTCTGCTAAATGCTGTAAATGTAAATGTGATATACAACTACTCATTGGTGGTGATGTACATCATTTTACATCATTTTTGGTGATGTAAACTGGAAATCGATTTCCATGTCTGGTTTCATCTGAACCCTGCGTTTACATGATGAATATCGCATTACTGAATAACTGATTTTGTTCCTCAGTGAAGCTACAGAAAAATGCACTGGATTTTAAGCAGTAAAAAGAATCTGTTTTCAGTACCGGGTCAGTACACAAACTAACTGTAAAATCCTTCCTCTAGGAAATAGCCAGAATTTTAATTAATAATATTAGAGGAAACTCAAACAAAAAGATAATGTCAGAAAAATGAATGGCAATTTCTGGGTGTTTTTTTTTTTTTTTTTTTTTTTGGAAATGATTAAGTTTTATAAGCTAAGAGAAGCACAAAGGCTGGGTTCCATGTTTCTCCTATAAAGCTTTTCTCCTATAAAGATTATTTCAGATCTTCCATTGGCACACCTCAAATAATTTAATCACGCATTGATCAGTCAGACATTTATTATAAATAGGAAATAAGCCACAAGATGGCCTTGATATAAATACTTGATATAAATAGCTTTGGTTAAACTATGTACTCCTGGTTCATTATTACATACTAGACATATCTTAGACCTGCTTATTCAATTTTTGCCTGCAATAAGTGCTGCAGGGTTTTATTTCTTGTTTGATTGTGGGTTCCTCTCTTCCTCCTTTTTTCTCATGTCAGGGAGAAGCCTTTGCATATTTCCTTCTCGTCCCCATGAGAGGCATTGTTCCTGGCCAGATTTAAACAGTACAGCGTTTGGGATCCCTGCGGAGACTCTGTGTACTTGGGCCTGCAAAGTGCTCGCAGCCATAACTACCTGAATTGCTTTTAATTGCTTGGTATAGCTGCATCATCTTAGGTGAGATTATGCCTTATTGATACTGGAAGGCAATTGTAAGCATGGAGGATGGGATTAAGTGCCTATTGAAGTGACTTTAGCTTCTTTAGACAACAAAGGCAGAAAGGAGAATACTTTACCCCCTTTTTTTTTTTTTCCCAAAGCCCAGTGCCCCCCACAACTCACCCCACCCTTTCCCCCTCCCTGGACGGAAAAGGAACACAATCTCCTGATATTATCCCTCTGAGAGCAATGGGAAGGAACAGCCAGACGAGGACTGTTCCTGGGTATAATTAGCTATATGTGATCCCAATTATTTGGCCCATTCATTAGCACTAATTGTTTGAGCAGGCCAACCTACAGAACAAATAATTAAAACGTGTGTGCCATAACTGCGACTACTGGTGCATGTGATAAAATGTGTTGGAAGGAGCTGAAGCAATAAAGCAGCACTTTCATTAGGCTCTGTGAAACAAAGATCTTGGCTCTCATGGCAGAGCTTTCATTCGTTAGATAAGCTGTGCTACTGTTTGCTGCGAGCCGCTTCTCTTTGCAGGAGTAATTAGCTGAAAGTATTATGGAGATTTGTTGTGTTGTCCAAACTTTAATTATTTAGCAGGGCTTCGTAATCCTTTTCTGTCTCTTTTCTGTTTCGGCCTCTTTCAGCCTATAGTGGCCCTGGCCCTAAATAGATTTATTCAGCTGGAGCTACTAAGCCTTTGTGTGTTAGCATTAAAGGAGAACAATTGGCTGTGATGTTGTGGGTGATGTTCAGGCACTCAAAGCTCAGGTCAGCAGCACTCAGCCACTTGAATAGAGAGCTTAGAGGAAAACAAACTTTGTTTTGTCATTGTGTTAAACGTATCGGAAGGAAGGAGATGAAGACACAGATAGCCTCCATTCTTAGCTTTCACTGGAGTTCATGTGTCATAGAGACACAACCAGTTGCCACGGTGCAAACAGACCCCGGCCAAATCTGCACTTTTTCCTACGACTCCTTATTTATGTGATGTATTGGGGCTGGGCAATATGATGATATTTATCATAATCATAAAAAAAAAAAGATCCAGTCACAGTATTCTGGGCATATTGTGCATGTTGCTTTACAAAGAAAGTCTTATTTAACTGAACTGAAGTGCAGGGTGTAAAAATATTGATCAGAAGCGTTAAGCGGAATTACCGGTTCTTTCTTTATGAATTTATTCATAAATACGTACCTGATATCAGAAGCAAAATGTTCATGATGTGCTTTGTGTTGTTTCAATATATATATAAATATATCGACATATATTTTGACAAATTGGCAATCTCTGTGCAGATGTCTTTGTTGAGTAAAAATTCTGAATATTCCTTCTTTCCTCTGTTTGACTGAATAGAAATGTGTGGAATAGGGGAATTAAATTCAGATAATTTATTCATTTATCTATTTTTATGATTTGGCAGTGATTTTTATTTACTTATTTGTTTGCATCGTTTAAAGAAACAGCTAAAAACTGTTGTGCTTTTAAACCTTGGCAAAAGCTTTAACAGACTCTATGTGCTTCATTTGTATGGTCATTTATAAGGGATAGTTCATTATTGAAAACTGACAAAAAACAGAGCTACATAGACCCCAGTTTTGCATGTCCAGTATTTATTTAGTTAGTTAGTTAGTTAGTCATCTTGCTAAGCAGCCAGAGCTGAAGCAATAAAGATTTCATTCCTTCACTAAGGCTTGCTTGTTTGTTATATAGAAGCAAGCTATAACCTTGTTGCACTGTTCTCTTTAGTACCTTGGATTTACTTGTTTGTCAGGTAGAATCAAAGGTTAATTGGGCAAGCATTCCACATCCAAAGCTACATAGACTCCTTCATGAGTATTACATGATCATTAAGTGATTAAAATAATTCTGTTTATTTGTTATTTAGCTTGTTCCAGAGGCTGCTCGCAACTTCATGGGACCAGAGCAGTTGGCGAGGTCAACACACCCCAGTGACATCACTGAAATACATACCACGACGGGCAGTTCTCTATGTACCGGGCAACGATGAGCGCAAGCTTAGGAAGCTCACCTCGCTGGACGTGGACTGTGCAGTTCTGGACTGTGAGGATGGCGTTGCCCTTAATAAAAAGGTAGTCACCCCAACTACAAACTTCATTATTTCCACAGCACCTGACTCTATGGTATGCAAAAACCAAATCATTTACAGCCCCCGTTCAGCCAGGTGTTGGTGCTTAATCACGCCGTATAAAGCTAGCTAAGCACTGCGCTTAAAACAAGCACATTTCCTTCCCATTATGTGGTGATAAAGGCAAGAAATGCCCCCTATCACAATCACTTGAAACAAGGTGCTCACATCACACTGGGAAAGCAGCAGGAAGTCGGCAGATGCAGCAGGTTAAAAGCATTCTCGACCCGCCTACACAGCCAGCCAATTGGCCCTGTTTGCCTTGCCATGAAATTGTGATTGGAGCATGGGATAAAGAGGGGCTGGGGGAAAGAAGTCACCTAACAAAGGTTTTTAAGTCATGATAATAAAGATGATTGATATGGCCAGAGGCTATTCCTGATTGAGAGAGGGGAAGAAAACAATCTCAGCTTGATGGACAACTGTGACCTCTTGAGAAAGGTGATGGAGCTCAGTGTTTTGCTACACCCCCTTATTTCTTTCTCATTGCTAAGTGGAAAAAGGTTTTTCGAAAGAAAATGTCACAGAAGTGTCCATTGATGCTCGAAAATAATACCAGTCTTACATTCTTGTCTCTTTTTTTGTCACGAGGTGCCTTGGCAATGTCTTCATCCAGCCTTTGACAGCCATTCAGAGCAAAATGTGGGTTTTAGTGACTCGTTACTTTTCCCTTTTGACGATCGTGATCGAAGTCATGATGAAATTGTGCGACGTTTCTATTGAGGGCTAAAATTTTGTTTGCATTGTAGAAAAGAAACAGAATAAATAGAGGATATAGGATTTCTGCTGAGGAATATTAAGACCAGGTGATCTGAGAGGAGAAAAAAATAGTGTTGGGGAATCGTCTTGGTTATTTCCAGTAGCAGAGCCTTTACTGTGCTGGCACATGTTCCTGTCAGGCCTGATAGAATTAACACTCTCTCTAGTCTCCAAGATAAAAATGCTAATAGCTCACCCTGAAAAATAACATTTGTACTGCATGGAGAGCCTGGCAAATAATCCTATTACTCCCCAGCTTTTTGATGGTATAAATCTGTCAAGGCTACAAGCGCTTACAGTCCGCTGTACAAGATGCAGTCAATTTTAAAGACCATATGTTAGCTTTAAAGAGTCTGGCACAGTACGCCGAAAGCTGTGATCCATTATTTATTTGCTAAGGCGCTAGTGCATAATGTAAAAATGAGTTATTAACTCAATAATAAAAAGCACCTCGCTCTACAGCTCCCTTTCTTTCACTTCCCACTCACTCGGCTGTTTCCCCCATCCTGGCAATTGGAAATCCATGGGGGTTTGTGTGTACCTATAGATAGACGTTTTATTTTTCCACGCTGCTAAATGACACTTCCTCCTGCAGCTCCATTGCACGCGTACACGCCTGTAAGGAGAAGGAGCGATTGAGAGAGGAGAGGAAAAATGAAACACTCAGAATTTGCTCTGATAGAGCCATCTGATGCAGGATTGATCTCACTACTTTCAGACTTTGAGAATCCCAAAAAACACTCTGGTGCTTATTGACGTGCATTTTTAGTTCGCAGTTATTCTGTTTTATGTGATAAACAGAGAGATGGTGAGAGGTGGTTTTGTGACCTAGGAAAAGCTGTGCAGAAAAACACACGTGAAAAAAATATAAAAAGAAATATTTTCCATAAGTTGTTAATTGTTATATTGATTATGAAATACAGATTAGGCAATATGGCAATGTTTTATTATCATGATCAATTACATCACATTTTCATTTACAGTTTGCTTTTTTTAGCAGTATTCTGGGTATCATCGACATTGGCGATAGCACGTTTCATTACATAACATTAGTGGCATTTGTTAGTGGCATCAGTCATTTGTTCTGATTGATTTTGACGGTATTAAATGTAGGATCACTGGTTCTTCTTGAAAGTCTCTACTAATGTAAGCATCATATATGTTTTATTTAGAGTGGCACTTTTTTGAAGCATCATGATGCTATATTTTTGGATATATTGGTGATTTTTAATTTCAATAGAAGGCTCTCACGTGCAAATGCAACAGATCACAAAATGTTTTGGTAAATGAAAGCCTGAGGGATAGTGCGATCTAGTAGGACATCCCTCATGAAAATAACCTATTCGTTATGCTTACAAAGCAATAATGGCCATGATGGCAAAGAGAACGAATAAAGATAGAAGACTAGGTGATCTTTTAACAACTCTTTACATGATACTTCATGTTTAATTCCTCACAAACATGTTATTTTTTTTAA
The DNA here is from genome assembly GCA_017165825.1 of Hepsetus odoe. Taxonomy (NCBI): domain Eukaryota; kingdom Metazoa; phylum Chordata; class Actinopteri; order Characiformes; family Hepsetidae; genus Hepsetus; species Hepsetus odoe. Next base: position 21,737,701 of record CM029369.1, read on the forward strand.
CATTTTTTAGACACCCCTATCAGATCCTATGTTTTAACTTTAAAATCGACCACTTCTGCACAACAGCATTTTTTTTTTTTTTTGCTTGTTTCAGGATAAAGCAAAGCAAATATTTTTACATTTTAAAATGATCTGTTATTGTATTTATGAACTTTTTCAACATATTCAAACTCTGACCTTCTAAACTTTGTGGGTCAGCAGTGGTCTAGTGTTTAGAGACTAGGCCTCAAGTTTGAAAGGTCATGGCTTCAAATCCCAGATCAGTAGGTTGTGCTGAGGGTACCCTTGAGCAAGGTACTAACCCCATCACTGCTCCCTGGGCGCTACATATAGCTGCCCCCTACTTTTATGTTGTGTATGGGTGAAAAGCAGAGGTTGCATTTTGTTGTGTTTCACTGTGTGCTGTGCTGTTTCACAGTGCCAAACAGTTTTAAATCCTAAAATAAATAACAATATTGTTCTTTCTCAACTGTCTCAGTTGCCGGCTGCAAATCGATTTATCGTCATATCTTGAATTTGTCTGCGAATTTGGGGCAGCTGCGATCAGAAGATTGTGGGTTCGATTCCCTCGCCAGTAGGTTGCCCTGAGGTACCCTTGAGCAAGGTACCGTCCCAGTCACTGCTCCCCGGGCACTTTTAGTAGCTGCCCCCTGCTGCATGTGTGTGTATGGGTGAAATGCAGAGGTTGAATTTCGTTGTGCTGTGCTGTTTCACAATGGTGGGTAGTCACTTTCACTTTCTTGAATTTTTTTCCAGTTTTGTGCCAGTCTAATTAACACCTCAACAAATCCACTCGCTTGCTTTGAAATCCTTGGGAATGACATATTCTGTTCACACACAAACTCAACCTTGGTTTGGAAATCACAGGGTTGTCCAGATAACGTCCTTTTAGTTTCCGATTAGACTGATTCAGACCCTTGCGTACACACGTTGAGCTTTTTTAGGTAATCTCTAGAAAATAATTCTTTGTGGCTTTCATGGTCGCATGTATTACTTTAATAACCTTTCTTTTTTGTTTCTACATTGTTTTACACTTCATTTACTCTTGCTTTTATTTTCATGTTTTTTGAACTGGTTGAAAATTACTAAGCATTGTTTATGGTAGTGCCATTGCTCATGTTGAACAACAGTGAGATTCAGATGTCAGACAGTTTTTGTGCTGTTCACATGCTGCGTGGTGTGTCAGCTGAAGATCTGGCAGCATGAACTCCACAGGACCTCTGAAGGTTTGCTGTCTGGCACCAAGACATTAGCAACAGATCCTTAAGGTCCTGCATGTTTGTCTAGCACATCCCGCAGGTGCTTGATTGAACTGAGATCTGTTTTTCTAATTTTTTTTTTTTTTTTTTTTTTTTTTTTTGAGGCCAAGTCAACAGTTTGAATTTGTTGCTGAAAGAAGCTGCTGCCATAAGGAAAACAATTGCCATGACATGATGTGCTTGGTAGCAAAATTAAGATATGTGGTACATGTAGAATTAGCATTCATTTGAATGCCAGAATTCAAAGTTTCTCAGCAGAAAGCATCACATTGCCTTGCCTTCATTTCCCCGTTGTAGGCAATTGACCGGTGTCAGTTCTGACCACTTTGTCTACACAGCTCAACATGCAACAAGCTGTGGTGCACTTTTTGCTCCGATGGCCTTCTGTTATATCCAGCATTTAAATGGTTACTGACTAGGCCCCAGTATCAGAAGGTCATGGGTTCGAATCCCAAACCTGTAGCTTACCATGAGGTATCCTTGAGCAAGGTACCATCCCCATCACTGTTCTCTGGGTGCTTTAAATAGCTGCCCCCTGCTGCACGGTGTGTATGGGTAAAAAGCAGAGGTTAAATTTCTTTGTGGCTCACTGTGTGAGTAGTCACTTTCACTTTTCACTTTCAGTAGGCTATCAGGCTGTCTGGCTCTTTTGTAAGTTGCCGAGTCTCTGATGCTTGCCCGTTTTTCCTCCTTCCAGCACAGTCACTCCATGAACTGACTGCTCACTGCTGTCTAATATATTGCTGCCCTTGATAGGAGCCATTGTAGCAAGCAAATAAATGTTATTTATGTCATCTCTATGTGGTTTTAAAGTTGTAACTGATATGTATGCGGGTGCTTGTTTGTGTGTGTGTTTTTTTTTTTTTTTTTTTTTTTTTCTCCCCTCCCTCCAAGGTGTCTGCAGAAAGCCCCACACATTAAATATGTACATGTGATGTTTTATTCCTTTTTACTTTAAAAAATGGATTAATGCAGGGCAGTAGAGGAGTCTAATCTATAATCCTCTTAAGAAAATATTAAATGTCTATGGTGATTTTTGTTTATCACCCAGGACTGCAAATGTAAACAGTTCAGGACAATATAGGGAAATCTTTATACATGGGACACGAACAGTTTATCAGTTTTGATATAAAATTGCAGTCATATTAAACAGTTATAGCATCTAAAAAAGACACTAAACCGCTTCTGGTAAATAGATAAATGAAAAAAATTTGGAGCACACATACTCAGTTAAAATGAGCTGGCACCATTTCATTTACAGGACATGCCTACAACTTTGAAGATGTGTGTGTTTTTTTTGGTTTTTTTTTGTTATTCTCTATGAGCTTGCCACATCTTGCCACTGGGATTTTTACCCATTCCTCAAGGCAAAACTGCTCCAGCTCCTTCATATTGGATGGTTTTCGCTTGTGAACAGAAATCTTCAAGTCTGACCACAGATTTTCAGTTGGATTGAGGTCAGCACTTTGACTAGGCCGTTCCAACACATTTAAATGTTTCCCCTTAAACCACTCAAGTGTAGCTTTAGCAGTATGCTTCAGGTCATTGTCCTGCTGGAAGGTGAACCTCTGTCCCAGTCTCAAATCACAGGCAGACTGACACAGGTTTTGCTCAAGAATATCCCTGTATTTAGCACCATCCATCTTTCCCTTGACTCAGACCAGTTTCCCAGTCCCTGCTGCTGAAAAACACAGCATGATGTTGCCACCACCATGTTTCACTGTAGTGATGGTGTTCTTGGGGTGATGGGATGTGTTGGGATTGCACCAGACATAGCATTTTCCTTGGTGCCAAAAAGTTCAAGTTTAGTCTTATCTGACCAGAGCACCTTCCTCCATGGGGAGTCGCCCACATGCCTTTTGGCAAACTCAAAACGTATCTTCTTATTTTTAAGGTTAAGTAATGTTTTTTTCTGGCCACTTTCCATAAAGCCTAGCTCTATGGAGTGGTCCCTATTGTGGTCCTATGGACAGATATTCCAGTCTCTGCTTTGGAACTCTGCAACTCCTTCAGGGTTACCTTAGGTCTCTGTGCTGCCTCTCTGATCAATGCCCTCTTGCCCGGTCTGTGAGTTTTGGTGGGTGGCCCTCTCTTGGCAGGTTTGTTGTGGTACCATGTTCTTTCCATTTGAAGACGATGGATTTGATGGTGCTCTGGGGGATAATCAAAGATTTGGATATTTTTTGTAACCCAACCCTGACTTGTACTTCTCAACAACTTCGTCCCTGACTTGTTTGGAGAGCTCCTTGGTCTTCATGGTGTGATGCTTAGTGGTGTTGCAGCCTCTGCAGTCTCTGCCTTTCAGAAAAGGTGTGTTTATACTGACAGATCATGTGACACTTAGATTGCACACAGGTGGACATCATTTCACTAATTATGGGAATTCTGAAGATAATTGGTTGCACCAGGACATTTTAGGGGTTACATGGCAAAAGGGGTGAATACATATGCACATGCCAATTTTCTGTTTTTTGGGGTTTCTTTCCATTATTTTTTTATATATATTTTTCTCATTTCACTTCACCAACTGAGATTATTTTGTGCAGCTCCATCACATGATTAAGAAACATTTTAATTGCAGGTTGAAATGTAACAAAATAGGTAAAAAGCCAAGGGGGGGGGGGGTGAAGGCACTGTATATGTTGAAAATTGGGTGTTCAAGAAATATCTGAGCTGTAAGTGTCCCCATTAAGTACTTGGTGCTATCTAGGATGGCTAACTACCACCCAGAACAGCAACAGCTTATACACTCCAACACACAAGCATGCTCCAACCCTTGGACACAAGCACAGTTATTATATAAAAGTTTACTCCATGGAGTGTTTGAGTGGGGGTGCATCCCTTTCCTTGTGCCCCCAGCTATCTCTGATGGCTACACCTGTCTTCTCCCTCTCCAGGGGTGAGTTTTATCTGTGTGTGTTGTGCTAGAGGTGCCTTATACACCACTGCTCGGTTTGGGGCATTCCACCCGGCGGCCGACCCGCTCCACGCTCCCCCCTTCACCCAATCCCTGGAACTTTGGAACTAATGAACTAACTGCTGAGCTGCCGCCACGCAGCTTGGTCTCAAACTATACTGTACTTCACACTCGATTTATTCTCCAGATGGCAAGACTACGCAGCCCTGCCGGGAGGGACCACCTCTTCCACTGGAGTGTGAAAGTGGACGGATGTTGTTTTCCTAGCCTATCTGATCAGCTCCAAGCTCCACAAAAATCCCCCAGCTCTGCTGCCAGAGGCAGGATCCTCCAGCTAACTGGCTCAGATGAAGCTTTAATGAAGGAGAGCCTGTTTGATGGCCCATCTCTAGCTTTTTTTTTTTTTTTTTTTTTTTTTTTTTTTAGTTTTTTTTTGTTTTGTTTTGTTTTGTTTTGTTTTTTGGCCAAAGTGCTGTGTCACCGGTCATCCAATCTGCTGAACCACAGGTGGGGGGGCTGAGTTATGACTCCGCCTCTTTCTCGCCTTGTCCATGTGTTTCCTCTCTCACCCATGTCTATTTCTATACACGTGTCATCCATAGTTGCCATGTCTGTGCTCTGGTCACAAATGTGATCTTTTGCAGCTACATTTTTAGCATGAGAAAAAGAATGAAAAATATTATTAGACGTTTTTTTTCATCTAATATAAACTCATTTGGGAAACCAAAAATTGTTCTTATTTGGCATTACATGAACAACCTTTTTGGACTTTTTAGTGTATTGTTTGCAGCATGCTGACTAAAAATCTCTTGTCATTAAATATCTTATCAATATAAGGTTTTTCAGTTTCCCATGCCATGTAAAAACAGATAAAGGGAATAAAATGTGAATGTGAAAAGGACGTGTGATTATGTGCAGTGTTCAATTTTCTGTGGCCAAAATATATATATATATATTTTTTTTTTCTTTCAAATTTTTGCCAATTACTGCAATCATACAACAGTATAGATACAGGGTTTAGGAAGAAACCTAACAATTTCACACCAGAATATCAATCCTGTTGGTGATCTGATCACTTTTAATGAGTTTAATTAGCCCCTTTGTTTAATGTAGTAGTGGTCTTTTTTTGGAGTGACAATGAGAGTTAAAAATACACAATTATTAGGCAAGTGTATATTTTATTAGGAAAGTATTTTGAGGATTCATCTTAAACGGGAACAAATCTAGGGCTCTGAGTCAATCCAAAATTTTAATAAGCCTGGAACCTGAATGTTTTACAAAGGATATGTAAGTGTGAACATTCTCAGGGGATACATATGCACAATTATTAGGCAACTATTAGTGTGTAGAATAAAGAATGAAAATTTTCTCCTCTCACTTTTTCATCTGATGAAGTGAGAATAACTAAATATTTTTCAAGAGAACATTTCTGACTTAAACAAAAAAACAGTGACCAATATATCCACCACTCTTTCCCATAACATTGATAAGCTTTCCATACATGGAATCTGTCTGTTCCTTGATATGCTGATGATCAACTTTTTTGTTTAATGTTTGAGGGGATTCTTGCATGTACAGCCCGTTTCAAGTCATCCCACAGCATCTCAAAGGGATTAAGATCTGGGCTTTGACGTGTGCCTCTCCAGGACTCTCCATATCTTAGTTTTCAGCCAGTTCTGGGTGGATTTATTGGTAAGTTTTTGGGTCATTGTCAGGTTGCAGGGTCCAGTTCCGTTTCTGCTTTAAAGTTCTTACAGATGGTTTCGTGTTCCTTAAGCACCCTCTGATACACAGTAGAATTCATGGTGGATTCCATGATGGTGAGCTGGCCAAGTCCTGCTGCAGCAAAGCATTTCCAAACCATGACACTTCCACCTCCATGCTTCACAGTTGGTATAAGGTTCTTTTCCTGGAACGCTGTATTTGGTTAAGCCAGACATGTCCTCTGTTCTGGTGTCCAAATAATTCCATTTTAGACTTGCCTGTCCAAGGAACATTACGTTCTCTCTGGCAAACTTTAGTCTGGCCTTGATGTTTATCTTGGAGAGCAAAGGTTTCCTTCTTGCACACCTCACATACAAGTTAAAGTTGTGCAGTCCCTTTCTGATTGTAGAGGCCCTTTCACATCAACAGTAGCAGGAGTCTGCTGTAGGTCCTGTGATGTCATTTAAGGGTTTTTGTAGACTTCTTTTAGCATCTAGCAGTCTGCTCTCAGGGTGAATTTGCTTGGATGGCCAGTTGTTTTGGAGGTCCTCCACTTGTAGACTATTTTCTGGACGGTGGAATGGCTGATTGCAAATTCTTTTGAGATCTTTTTAAATCACTTACCAGATTTATAAGCTGCTACAATCTTCTTTCTGAAGACATCAGACAGCTCTTTTGATCTCACCATGGTGTTCACTCTCACCTCAACAATCAGGAGCACATCAAACTAAATGTCTGAGGTTTAAATAGGGCAAACCTCCTTCAAAATGCTGAGTAATGATGTTCTAATCATGTGCACCTGATGTGCTACACCTGTGTGTGATTTGAGCCATTTTAATTGGGAATAAAGGTGGGGGTATCCTCACTTATTCCTCACCAGAAATCGCATTTTGGTAGAAATACATTCTACAGAAGATTTTGAAAAGTCTTTTCTTCAGTTTTAATTGTTTAGTTATATTACTTGAAGCTCCCAGTATTGTTAAAAATTAGGTTACATATCCATATGTCCAAGAATGTTACAAAAAAACACAGGCTTTCATAGGGTGTCAATTTTTTCACATGACCATAGGTTGCAGTTTTGGAATCTGACAGCACTGGAGGATCATGGGTTCCTGGTAGCTTCCCGTTTTGATTCTTCTCAAATGTGTGGCAGATAATTTGTATCTTTTTTTCTCAACACATTTGCGACCCTGTTGACTGTATGCAACAAACCGTTTGTTTGTTCTGTGATCATGCTGCAAAATCTCAGCAATTTCAGGAGTGTTGCATCCCTCTGAAAGACTTTTTACTTTTCAGAGTCAGTTCTACCCCTTTCTTTGCCCATTTTGCCTACAGAAAAGAAGCTGCCTAATAATTATTCAGACCTTGATATCAGGTGTCGATCTCCTTAGGCAACACCCTCCCTCTGTTAATCATTTTTTCAAGTTTATACAGCTTGGAGTTGGAGAATATATGCATAAAAATGATATGGTTAAAAAACTCACTTGCCTAATTGTGCGCACAGTGTAGAATTATCATTCAGTATACTAAAAACACACTTGATTTAGAGTTTCTAATATCATTAAGTAAACGTCTTTTAAAAAATTGTTTATCTTAATGGCTCTCTCTTTTTGACATCTTAATATGCAAGGAGCCAGTTTGTTAGGCCTTGGCTGCTTCTGTGCTAGTCCTGCTGGTGGCAGCAGAAGAATGAGTTTCAGAACAGAGTGCAATCACAGTCTTTATTTATTTTTTACACCATCCTGTTTGAATTGTATGGACATCTCTATTATTCTTTTACAATTGCTAATTCCCACCCCTACACACTGAAGCAGAGAGTCCAGCCAGTAGTGCGGTGCATGTCTTTCATTTGTCAAATCACACTCAGCAAAACACTATTATAGGCTTAGATTTCAGACCAGTCTGATTTAAAAGTGTAATATTTTGGCTTCCTGTCAGTGTCTCCATTTTAACATAATTTATACAGCTAACTGTTATGTGATATAGAGTCTTGAAAAGCACTGGATGGCTTTAGTCTTAAGTTCAAAGAGTAACTGCTTATGCAGGGAGCAGTGTTGGAGATGTGTGGGTGAGTGAATAGGGATGTGTGTCAGAAAGAGAGAGAGAGAATGATTGAGAGGTAGAAAAAGAGAGAGGGGTGCTTGTAGAGGTGTACTCCTAACCACATGCTGCTCTACGAGGCCTGCTCTTTTCTCTTTAAGCTTGTTGGTGACTGCTTCGCTGCAGTGCTCTGTAGAGTAAGCCTGGGTCACTAAAACAGAGAGTCTGTTCTGTTCTCTTAACAATACATTCCAACACAGCACAGAGAACACAAGGCAGTCAGCCGCTAAGAAACACAAGCATAGGTGGATCGTTCCTTACCAACTTGCCTAGAGCCTGCTATGAATTTTCTTTTAATTTTATGGGAACTTGCAAAATCCTGTAGCTATATAAGTACTTTGTCACTTTTTTTGAAGGTTGTCCCTTTTAGGTAAATCATTTTTGGTGTCCTTTATGTGTGGTTTATAATCAAGATTCTACCAATTATAATTAAATCTAGGCCAATTATGTTGAAATCTGATTCAGACATGATTCAAATTTCCATAAGGCATCAAATTTTTTATACAGTTCCTTAATCTGACGCTAATAATCTGTAATGGTGCAAACCGACGTCCAGCTGCGTATGTGTGTATTATAAGCATCATTTTACATTTAATTTAAAATTTAATTTATGGTGAAATTGATTTAAATATGATTCTAATTTCTGAGCCATCAAATTTGTATACATTTCCCTAATTTGATGCTTTTAATCATCTATAATGCTGCAAACTGACGTCCAGCTGCTTGTGCAGTGTATGTTATGATGATTGAATATGTGAGTCTGGTCCTCTCTTTCATAGAGCTGTATACCTAGTGCTTGCAATGGTTTTTAGAACATGCCTTTTAGCAAATTGTGCTGAACTGTGCACTAAAAGGAAAAATCAACAAGTGCACACTATTGAAAGCAACAACAGAAAGTGGAAAGTTCAAACCCTCTCTGAGCTGAATTTCCAGAGTGAATGGCCTCAGTATTTGAGTTGTTCCATCATTGACTGTATATGTTATATACTCATTATATGGAACATATTTTCGTACCTGAGAGTCAAAACAGCTTTTTATGTTCAGGTTCATGTGAATCCTTGTTTAAATAAATGTTAAATAATTATTCAAAGTAGCCAGTTCATTCTAATAAATATTTTGTCCCCTCAAGCAACAAAATTCACTGCTTTTTTTTTCACTGTTAGATTCACTGTTAGAATTTGAATAAATTTACATTTTAGCCAGACTAGGTAAACATGATTAACTGGGAAAAAAAAAAAAACTAATTGGGAACATGTTTTAAAGGCTCCTCAACCCTCAAAAGCATTAATTGTATGGTCAGATACAGATTTTTTTGGGACATTGTTTGCCATGTTTTCAAATTGTGCATTTTATTTATCTGGAGGAACGTTGGGCCAGCAGTGAGTGAATCGGGGGTGGGGGGTGTTGTCCAGCTGTGTGCTGTTGATGGAAAGATGCAGCTACAGAGGGTGTGATGAGAGCATTGCTGCAATCATAGCCATCTATCTGCTCAATAAGCAGAAATCCTTTAAAGGGGTTTCTGAAGGCTGCGCTGATGGAGCATCACTTTTGTCATTTGTGTGTGTGTGTGATATACACAGTACTGTGCAAAGGTTTTAGGCAGGTGTGAAAAAATGATGTAAACAAAGAATGCTTTCAGAAATGGAAGTGTTAATCATTTATTTTCATCAATCAACAAAATGCGGTGAATGACAAAAGAGAAATCTAAATCCAATCAATATTTGGTGTGACCACCCTTTGCCTTCAAAACAGCATCAATTCTTCTAGGTACACTTGCACACAGTTTTTGAAGGAACTCGGCTGGTAGGTTGTTCCAGACATGACTGTGTTTCAACCTCCGTGTGACATTGATGATCATCAGCACCTGTTTGGTAAAACTGGTTGATCATACACCGACTATAATCCTACAAAATCCCTGACTTTGTGCAAGTGTACCTAGAAGAACTGATGCTGCCTTGAAGGCAAAATAAATATTGATTTGATTTAGATTTTTCTTTTGTGCATTTTTTCACATCTGCCTAAAACCTTTGCACAGTACAGTATGTGTGGATAATATACAAATATTATTAAATTATTATTAAATAACTATGTGAATGAGTCAATAAAATAAGTGAGCCTCTCTCTCTCGCTCGCTCTCTCTCTTATAAGGTTCACTTATTTTATTGACTCACTCACATAGTTATTTAATGTACTTAATATACTTTGCATATTATTGGTCTTCAAAGGCACAGTACTGTATATAATATACCTTTACATCTATTGATTTATTATTTTATTACTTCCATACTTTCATTATTTTATACAAAGCAACTAACAAGCATTTAAACTAGAGTCAAACAGAGTTTTACAATAAGAAGCAATGGGGATCAAACCTGTGACCTTGGATCTATTAGCACCAGCCTCTGACCAACTGAGCTATAATTTTTTTTCTTTTTCAAAATATCAAAATAAAATTATCTCTGCCCCAAAACCTTTCGACAGACACTTTATTTTACCTTGAAGCTCCAAACATACAAAGGAGTGACATACAGTAAGCGCTGACGTAATATAAATAAGTTGTTTAAACGTGTTGTTTTGAATGCTTGAAAAGACAATAGTTGAATATGAATTTATAAAATTGTGTAGATCTAATAAAGAATGTGTACAGCTGTCCTGTTAAGTCTGATTGAATCCATATTTCTGGGTTATGGCTGATGTTTTAGAACTGTCATGGCACCTGGACGTCTTGTATATCACGTCGGCAACTACGTACTTATAAATACAAGCATCAGATTAGTTATATAAAGAATTTAAGGTGAAGTGTTTGCTGGGTGGGTGATCAAGGCATTTTCCTCCAGGATATAAAGTAGCGGCCATTTTTTTGTGTGTGTAGGAGTCATGATATGGAAAGAGACTTTGTCAGAGCAATGCATATATGTGGTCTATCTATGCTGCTTACAGAGCAGACCTGAAGGAAGTTCAGAGAGCCTTGCTGTAGTTCAGTGAGTCTTTCATTGAGGATAAATTTATAAGGTCACAGGATATTTATTGTGAAAAAAAATTAAATAGGCCAGCAACCCATTTTAAGACTGACTTTTCCGTCTTCTACCTCTAAGGATATTATAAGATCAATATAAGCTCATTATAACCCTCAGCAAGGCTGTGTGAATGAAACACACAGTGAGTTTGAAAAAAATAAGTCAGGTGCAGCAGTCTGCAGCTGCTCTTAACCAGATATCTATCAGCTAACATCTGTGGCCCTATAAGCTCATGAAAATATATTCGAAAATGTATGTCCATTATATGAAATGACAATTAATTATTTATTCAGCTTATTAATGAGGATATAGCCTAAACTGTTTAGTTCCTGCTGGTTGGAAACAACTTGTAATTTACATGTTTTTAGGACTATATCATCATATTAGATCAGATCTGAAGTTCACTGTAATCTCCACTTGCTCAGGTGCATCTGTGGCTCGGTCTAAATAGTTGCTTTCTTTGATTTTGATCTTTAGCCCATGGTCTTAGGAAATATATTCTCAGAGCTGACTAGCTAGATCCACCTCAGGAAAAGTGAAGGAAGACAAATAGGAAAATGCATGTCATTATGCATAACTATTAGGATGCAACCCTTAACGGCTTGCCCTGATCTCGAACACCACTTTACTGAGCTTCAGAAAAAATAGTAATCATAAACCTAAATCTATGTAAATTCACCCAAAATATGCTTTTTGTTTTTTTATGTTAAAAACAGCTATATCTTCAGCCTTCTCTTTTTTTTTTCTTTTTTTTGGTAGATGTAGAAATAACAAGTATGTTCTGATATCTTTTCTATATTTAGCCTGCTGCAAATTCTTTCTTGTATATCTTGGATATAACAACCATTAATCTAATCATCTAATGCCTTTTACAAAACAGGGTTTGGGACATTTTGTTTCACACATCAAAATCAGCAGAGTTTGCATTTATTTTATTTTTTAGTGACAACCCTTGTCATTGCGAGGTCACAGCGCAGCAAGCGTGAACCACAACGAAATTGGACCTCTGCTTTTAACCCATGCACACAAACACCATGCAGCAGTGGGCAGCTATTGAACGCGCCCGGGGAGCAGTGACGGGGACGGTGCCTTGCTCAGGGGTACCTCAGGGCAACCTACTTGTGAGGGAATCGAACAATCCACAATCTTCCGATGCGGGGCAAATTCCCTAACCAATAGGCCACCGCTGCCCCTGTAGTCATTTATTCAGTCATACATTAGAAAATGCAACTAAATTAACAATAGTGGTGCTTCAAGCATTATCTAAAGATTTGAATATGCAACCATAATCCACTGGGCCACTGCAGCCCCTACATCATCTTGTTAAATATGGTTTTTGTGATACTTACTCAACACTATGTAGAAATATGATGACGTTCCTACACTAATGTCAGACATTTTTCAAAGATGCTCCATCTGCTCATGTACACGTGATGGATTTTGGTGAGAAGTGCTGAAAAACATCAGCTCCTATTTTCCTTGCTTTCTCTTTGGCTGTCAAAGAGAAAGTTCCTCCTGGTTTCTCAGGCTCTTTTCCATGACTTCTCTAAAACACATTAATTAATTTAATCCCAATTAATTTAATTTGCAGGGTGAAAAATTAATTGATAACATGTAATGAAAGTTCTTTAAACATTTAAAGATTCACGCTTATGTTATGTCATATGTTTAATTAAAAATGGTTTAAAAATTCATTTCATGATTCTTAAGGAACTAAAAGTGCTTCTTTTATGCAAGCAAACTGTGCCTTTTTGATACTTTCATTTTTAAGTGTTTACTGATTATGTGGTGACACCACTAAATTTTATCATCTGTGGTGGCAAACTGCACATTAACAATAAACCAGCCACAGTTGTGCAGTGTGGTTAAATTGCACTCTGTCCAAGCACTACTGCATTGTAACCTCTTGTTCTTCCAGATGGCAGCCAATGCAAGGCAAAATGCTGAGGCTCCGAGGCGAGAACACAAACCTTTTACTGTGGACCCACACAGACATGGACAATGCAGCCTTAAGAAGAAATTAAACACAAAAGGGTTCTTTAAGTGATGTCAAAAAATAAGTGTTTTAGTTCCTTAAAGAACCATTTCTGATAAGAAAATAACCTTTCACAGTATAAAGATTCTTTACAATTTACTGATTATTCTAGGAACATGTATATTATATGGATATTTTATTTAACTTTTAAAAAGGTTCTTTGTGCTCAATTACATTTTTCTTTCATGTACCATTCATTGAAAGGTAATTTAGTGAAGTGCTCCATCTATAGTATCATTCAAATGTCTCTTTTTTTTCATCCATTTTTAAGAATGCTGTCTCTGGTCAAGCAGTTCTTTTCATGTGGAACTGGACAAATGCAAAATGTAGTGACAATCAAGGCAAGATCTATTGGTCATTAAACTGGAACGGGGCTGCAGATGCTCATCATGTCACATGTCAAGGCCAGTTCATTGGACACTGTTTTTCTGGATTTCACACCTAGAGGATACATGTCTGCTTGTCCTTCACATCTCTCCAGCTCACTTTCAGCGGCACTGAAAGTGTCTCAGCAGGTTACAAAATGCCAGAGATGAAAGACAAAAAGGAAGTAACTCTGACTCATGCTTCAAAACAGTTGCTTCCCACTTGAGAATGGCTGATTACGATATCAAAAAAATGCTTTTTTCATTTTAAAACCATTTTAAAAAATAGTGTAAGAAATAAAAATAATGCTCAGTATTATATCCATGTCAGTTTTGAGACCAATCAATTTAGAGCCAAATAATTTCTTCCAAACCATGCAAATTAATTTCTGAAATAAAACTGTAACTCACAGTGGCTTAAGAATTTCTTGCCATGTAAATTCAGCAAGAAGTGTGCTGTACATATTTTTAACTCCCATAAAAAAGTGATATATTGCTACCCTTTGACTCAGACACCTTTCCCAGACGTAGCTGAATAATCCAGACATGTGGTTCCTTTTTTTGGCATATCACTCTGCAGGAGTCCAAATTCTGAAGCTCTCAATACATGAAGGAGCTGGCCCTTTTTTTAAACTGGAGGTCAACATCTCCAGACTTGAAAGTCCATCCTTTGTTTTGAGCGTTTTGTGGACATGCTGTCATGACTCAGTGTCAAGCTTTAATGATGGGTTTGATGGAAGGAATCAAAGATCTCTGAAACTTGGGCTTTTCCAGGCCACTCTGTGGGATGCTAGGTGATTGGGGAGTCTGCTTTGAAGCAACTTGTTGGATGGAGATCCATTAATGTAAAACATTTCAATTTTCAAAGCACTTTATTCAAGCTTGGAGCAGCTTGCCCCCTCAGGATCTGAGATGTTCTCAAGAATGTTCTCTCTGTCAGTTTACTCTGAGAGGAGGTGAGTTAACTGGGTTTCCTCCCACTGATAGAAAATCAAATATTAGTCTGTCCAGAGTATCACACAGATAGAAAGAGGAGGGAACTTGATTCTCAGAAGTTTTAAACATATATATAAAGGTTCCAGTAGCATACACAGTATCATATCACTATGCTGACTCATGTAGTTATTGTTTGCTAAAAACACTAATGCAAATCATCAGTTGAAAATTATCCTTGGATTAAGTGAAAGTGTGCAGCTTCAGTTCACTGAAATGATTCGCCATGTAACAGCATTATGGGTCTTAACTTATGGTTTTGTAGACTATTGCCTTCCTTGCATTATCACATTGCTTTCCACTGATTCCAGCTTGTTTTTCAGAGGCCTGATGTAAAAAAAAAAAATAAAAAAAACTGTAATATCAAGAGTGTAAAGGATAACTATTTGTTTATGTCCCTGACCATTTTAGCTCATTCTTAGTGTTTTTCTTTTTTTTTTAATGCATTTTTCCATGGCACAATGCAGTACATTTACAATACACTGATGTCTTTCTTATTTTCTCAAGCCACTATAAAGTGAATCAACAAATTTGAAAAACCCTGCTGAATTCTTTTTGCGAAAGTGTCAAGCAGGCCAGGCTGCAGTGCATGGATTACTCAAATTATATTATTAATAAAATCTATGAATAAAACTACCCAAAATCAACATCAACATTTGACTCACATCTAAGTGGAATAAAGCACGAAGGTTAAAGTCTTTCCTTTTTTTTTCTGCTGCTGTTCTCATGTGAACTTGTCCAAGGTATGATTTACCATAATTTCCAGAAGCTAATGTCTAATTCTAACATTTATGGCCTGTTAACCACACTTAATATGTTGTAATTTAATAGTGAAAGTGTTGTATTTATTGTCTACCAAAATTCTTTATGCAGATCTTTTAATTTTAGCTAATTTTTGGAAGTAATGCAAGATCATCTGCAAACAAGTGACAGAAAACCATCATGTATTAATGATGGCTGTTAAATACATAGTGTGTCATTAATGTTTGTGTTTGGTATGGCCTTTTTTTTGGAAGCAGACCTTTAAGGAAAGCTTTACTGTTTGCTGTATTCTGTGATAATCTGTTATTAAATTTGATTTGATGCGGTAAAGGATGGTCTGTTTAATCTTTTCTTTAGTGTGAATTCTATGTGCCTCTGGCCCCAGCTAGCACAAAAAACCTTGTCTATTCTGCAAGCTCTCTCCTCAGCTGCTAATACAAAAGAGATGGTGCTATATTAAAGTAATTCAAGAGATTACTGGATAACTATTAAATGTAATTAGATGGTGTGTGTATTACATTTAATAATATTTAGTAGTAGATACCTTTTTTTTTTTAAGAATTGGCCAAAGCAGGTTTAATAACTATTTTTGAACATGCTGGACATCCTGAATAAATGGATGGGGTCTTTGTTTTTGTCTATTTGTGTGGTGTGAAGATGTCCTGTTCTGAGGAGCTCCTAACCCTAGGAGCTTTGTCCCACCACCCTCCTCTTTCTTCTTCCCTTCTTCATGCAGAAACCAGGCTAATCATCAGCAGACCCTGTCAGCCTGCTTGCTCTCCCAGCTCCCTTTTGATTTGACCTGACAACTCCTAAGCTACTGTTTCCTCAAACTGCTTAACTCGGACCACATTGCCTCCTGGATAAAGCATGTTCAGCTCAGCAGAGACCTGTTTCTCTGCTGCTATTCTCTGCATTGGGGCTACATCTGGTTTGGATCTCCTGGCGTGTGCTGCTGTGTCACTGTTAGGCCCTATTGCTAGGCTCTAGCTTTGATTCTTCATCCCCTCCTTGCACTTCCTGTGTGTCTGTATGTTTTTGGGGAAAGTGTGAGAGGATGCTAGCACTTTTTGGCCTTGAGTGCATTTGCTCCATTGAAGATGATCCCTCATGCTTGGATTTGTTCTACTTTTCAATCCCAGGCGCCAGCCGCTGTTTCCTCTGTAAATTTGGGAAAACATTACCTATTGTTGTCTTGATCTGTGCATTTAATGCCAACATCCTGTTTTTATATAACAGTGATCAATGTTTTTTTTTTGGTTTTTTTTTTTTTTCCTTGAAGACCAGGATTTGTGCTTCACTTATTTTCACTATTGTGAGTGTTTGGCAATCACTGAATGCTCAATTGAGTTTTGTATTACATCATTGTTCTGGCTGTATGTACACATCTGTTATAGACAAATGCTGGGCCCTCATAGTAAAATTAAAGAAATTGCTTTAAAATCTTCACAACAATAGAAGATTTATGTATTTTACAATTCAGCTTTCAATTTGATTTGTTATGCTTATTTTTTTTTTCTCTCTGAATGGTGCATTCATAGTTGGGTCACCTATTGTGTTTTGTTTTTTTTTTTTGCCCATGACCATGTGTGTATCCTTTGTGCAGGCAGCAGCACGGGAAACGATCTCAAAGATGCTGGCAGAGCTGGATCTGGGCCGCACAGAGAAGTGTGTGCGGGTAAACTCTGTGTCCAGCGGTCTAGCTGAGGCTGACCTGGAGGCTATTCTGCAGGCGGAGGTCCTGCCCCCAGCGATTATGGTACCAAAGGTTGAGGACACTGAAGAAGTTCAGTGGGTGAGTGCAGACAACAGATCAATGCAGCATCCAGGGCTAGTTTTCCCAAAGACACAGAATTGCTAAAAAGATTTAGAGAGGATGGGGTAAAAATTAGTTGGAAACAGACAGAAAACAACAATCATCTTCTCATAAACATGATGTTGAAGAAATCATGCTGAATTTCAACAGGCTTCCTTCTTACGCTGTTGAATGGTCCTGTTCTAAAGCTGTAAATGCTTTGGATAGAGAACAAAAGTTAGCAAGCTATCTTACTAGTCTGTGGCTACACAGTCCTACAGGCTTTGAAGAACTGTGTGTTGTGATAGCTTTTTTGTCAGAGCCAGGACTTCTTGGCCATTGTTTTAGCCCTTTCCTTCTCAGCTCTTCTCTTATGGTCTTACCAAATAGACTATTCTTTACTGTCTGTGCACTACAGCCTTGGACGCTTACGATCCTGTCACTGGTTCACCTGTTGTCCTTCCTTGAACCACTTTTGGTAGGTAATGACCCCTGCATACCAGAGCACCCCATAGGACTTACTGTTTTTTTTTTACTTTTAACAGAATAGCATTGATCGTTCATCTTTATAATTTTATATACATTTCTGAAGTTCTTCAGAGAGAACATTATTAAACATTGCTGAAAATAAAAAGTAGGGTCCTAGTAAAACTCTTAACCATGCTCAACTTGCCTACCAAAAAGCATCTTAGCAAAAAGCGAAAAGCTGGTTCTTAAATTCTATAGTTAACAGTTAAAAGAACCCTTTCACTTAAGATGCCAGTGCAGTTGATCTGATGAAAGCTGAGGTAAACATGCATGATTTTTCACAGACTATAAGGAAGGCAAGCAGTTCTTGAAATTGCAAGAGGTACCTTTTGTATTCTTGGAGAAATGTTATTCAGTCATCAAGGAATAAACAAAATTTTAGCTATGAAGTTGCAGAAAACATTCTACCTCAGACTGAACAGGTCCCAAAACTATAACTGCTATAGCAATGGCTTCACAACAAAATCTAAATGTAATCTAACTGTGGTGTTCCAAGAAGTCTTCCTGTTTTTAATTATTTTGGTTTACATTTATCAATTCATACTATTCTAAATTTGAGCTGGATATATGTTCTTAAAGTATACTGAGTATGTTAAATTCATTAATATTAAATATTAACATTTTCTGAATACTTGATTTCCCTTCCTCTGTGGCTTATTTCCAGATTTTATTGTTTTAAAGCTGTTAAGACATGAGAAGTTTATCAGTACACTAAGCCTAAGCAGCTTGAATGAACATAACACTGAGTTTCAAGTTGACTGGATGGCAATAGCATCAGTTAGCATCCGCCTGGCTCAGTGTTGGGCTGCAGTGATGATAGGGTGATAAACTATCCCTAGCACAATATGAAAAATGAAGGCCTAAAAATACCCGACCTTTTCCTCTCCATCTTTAAAGAACACACTTTTTATATACATAACCCCTGGAGAAAGAGAAAACCTGAGGTCTCATCAAAGCAACAATAACATCTTTTCAGTTTTAAAGAGAGATGGAGTCGAACCCTGTAGCCAGTCCCAGAGAGAGCGAGCGTCTGTTTTTCTTGAGCTGAAGCCAAGAAACCAGTGACTTTTTGAAACTTGCCTCGTATCAGATGTGACACACAATCTCTGAATGCCTGAAAGTCTGAGAACCCCTATAATGTTTTTGATGCTTAGATGCAATGGTACAGCCACTGGGGCCACTGGAATTTGAAAAGTATAGAAAATTCAAAGCCAACAGTGGATGTTTATGAAGAACTTGTTTGTCCAATGTGTGATAAGCCTTTAAGGCCCATTAGGCCTTCATTAAGCATGATGCTACTGCCATGGCCAACTGACCAGAAGCAGTAGCCTGTGCTATCTCTGACTTCATGACTAGCAGACCACAAGGCCCTCTATAAAGTACTCAACGCAGATGCTGGTCCCTCACAGGTCAGGAGACAGTGACATCATTAAACGCCCTTGTTTCCTGATCACCTCCATATGTGTCCCAGGGGGTGTGGTGAGGCCACCTCTGTCCTTCCGCCTGTCGGTCAAAAACCGTTCTTTCTGCTCAAGAAATTCCAGTGGCTCCCACCGGCCTCCTCATCCCTCAAAATAGCGGCACCCCAACCGCGAACACCCCAACCCCCAAATGTACCTAGGCTAAATC
The DNA here is from genome assembly GCA_017165825.1 of Hepsetus odoe. Lineage (NCBI taxonomy): Eukaryota > Metazoa > Chordata > Actinopteri > Characiformes > Hepsetidae > Hepsetus > Hepsetus odoe. The sequence goes on from CM029369.1 coordinate 21,756,805, forward strand.
TGCAGCATTCAGCTGCTCCACATGGCTCCTGAAAAGACCTGAAAGGGGTCACAATGACTTAACTAGGTGGAGGAAGGGAGTAAGGGAATCAGAGGTGGAGGGAGGGGGCCTCAGTCTGTAGCTCACAGCTAGTCTAGGCCAGAAGCAGGAAGTTTTTAACTAGTGGTTTTAATTAGTGCTCATGTATTTCCTGGGCTGGTCTCTGTTTCTTGCCTTTTTAATTGCCGACAGGTGCTCATATTTTTTTCCTTTTCTCACTCTCTCCATCACCCTCCTCCAAGATTTTTCCACCCTCAGATTTTCCTTCTTTAAATTATAGTTGCTCACCCACAGTGAGCCCCCTAAATCACTTGGGTCAGGTGATAAAAAAAAAAAAAAAAGAAAAGAAAAGAGTTTGATTAGTTGCTTTATTGAGGCTTTTGATCAGTTTGGTTGTAGAAATGTTATATATGGGTGCTGTCCTATCAAAATCTCTCCACGTCCAATTTTTCTATATTTCTAAATTTGTACAGCACAGTAGCTGAGATTCGTTCAGTGTGCACTGAGAAAACAGCACAGTAGCTGAGATCTTCACAGCGTTGGCCAAAGAAACCAGAGGGTGGCAATGTCTACAACACAAACAAGTTAACTCGAACAGCTTTGTATGTAATGTTGATGAAACGAAAAAAATTGTTTAGTGTTTTACATTAAACATCATAAATATTGTCTCAGGCATAACTCAACATATGTATTACTAATAGTGTAATAGCCTTCAGAGTGGTAAGTTTTAGAGCCATTAAATAGTGTCATTCACAGAGGTGGTGACAATAACTCTAAGTGTCTGTAGAATGGGCACAAACTACTCTGAATGACGTTTTCATCCTAACTGGTATTATGCAGATTGATTGCATTTGCTTTTAAGCGGGTTAAAACGGATCTAAAGTTTTGGTTATGGCTACATTACTGCACAATATTCTAGCCAGATAATAGTTAGCAGTCATCACTGTCCAAAAGGAAAATAAAATCTACAGAAGGATGACTTTGTCAAAATGTTCTTGACTTTTCATTGTACCATTTTATTTCAAGAGTTTGGAATATCTTACTGTAAAGAGAGTTATCTCTCTTTACCTTCATTATTAAGGGAGAAATTGTATATGTTGTTTGGAACATTTCAATTGCTCCATTTACATTTACAGCATTTAGCATACGCTCTTATCCAGAGCGACTTCCATGTCCTAATTACAGGGACAGTCCCACTGGAGCAATTCAGGGTTAAGGGTCTTGCTCAATGGTGGTAGTGCCAGAGGTGGGATTCGAACCTGGGACCTCTTGAGCCATAGGTCCATAGGCAAGTACCCTACCACTAGAGCACCACCACCCTACTGTGTAATTTGCTGTGTAATGTGCATCCTCTGTTTAAATAATGGTGAGTACTGTTCAAAATAATCCAAAGTGTTTAGTATAATTTTTAGAATTTGAAATCTGCATTTTTGCAAAGCAATGAGCAATGGTACATTGGCCCTAGTTTATGCTTTCCATTAGCCACCTGGAACATTCCTTTCCAATCATCAACAAATAAAAAACTGTGTGTGTGTGTGTGTGTGTGTGTGTGTGTGTGTGTGTGTGTGTGTGAGAGAGAGAGAGAGAGAGAGCCCATGAGTTTGTTTTGTGCGGATGTGTAGACATATCTTCTGCACACGCCTGCCCTGGGCCTGGCACATAGCCTCAGCAGGGTGCGGGAGATTGTGAGTGGTGCAGGACGTCATGTAGCACTGACCTGACATAGGCCTGCTGCTTTGAAAGTGACAGCAGAGAGAAAGACAGAAAGACATGAAAGAAGTGTCTCTTTCCCTCTCGCTCTCCACACAGGTGTAGTTACTGACTGCCCTCTCTATGCAATTATTCTACACCACTAAGAGTAAACAGTTCAGACAGTCTCGAAGATGTATGGCAATGCTGCACGGTAAAGCTGTGCACTAACTAGTACCTCAGCCCACACTAATCATGTCTTTATTTTGTATGGAAGAAGAAAAATAATTAATAGGTTGTTTATCAAAAAACTGTGTGTGTGTGTGTGTGTGTGTGCACGCTTATAACCAAACAGCTTTAAAGTTGTTCTTCGTAGTGCCTCCTGTATTGCAGGCATGAGCAAGATGTTTGCATGGTTTGAGATATCCTACTGTCATTTACCAACTTGATCAGTTTGCTTCTCTCCAGTTCTATTCCACAATGCATAGCTAATTACTAATTCTTAATTATTTACTATTTATACAGCTGGTGTAATAAAATGCCTCTAAATCTCTGCCTCTCTCTCCCTATCCCCTCTCTCTTTCTCTTTCTGTCTGGACCTTGTTGGATTAAAAACTTGCTAACTGCTCCTCAGGGGTTTGGACTACTCCAGCTTGATTATACTCTCCTCCTTCTCCTCCTCCTCCTCCTCCTCCTTCTGTCCTCTGCCGTCAGACCTCAAATCCCTCCGCTGTTTATCTTCCTCTTCTTTTCTCCGCCTAGCTTAGCAGAGGAACCTCCACACTGATTTGTTGCTAAAAGACGGACTTACTTGTTTCCCTTTGTGTGAAAATCTTTTGCTCTCCCTTTCTTTTTCCTTTCTCTTGGCTTGTTTGACTGACAAGGCTTATTGGACTATAACAGGCGTAACTCCCTCGCCTTTGTCCGAGGACAATCCCCCCGCAAATTCAGAGCCGCGTGCATTCTTTAGCCGCCACGCCATTGGGTGTGCACCAACATCTGAAAAGGTCCGACTACAGGCCCAGCCCTCTGGTCTTTCAGCGTCTCTCTCTCTCTCTCTGTCTCAGCATCTCTCTCTCTCTCTCTCGCTCATATTCTCTCTCTCACTCATATTCTCTCGCTCTCGCTCTCTCTCTCCCTCTCTCTCTCTCCCTTTTCCCTTCCCCCTTCAGTGAAATGAGCACTTCACCAGGCCGGAAACATTTAATCTGGCCCTCTTTTGAAGAAAATTAATTGAAACTTGTCCACTCGCCGCCCTTTTTTCCACCATGGCTCTTCTTGTCCCATGATCACTTTCTCTCCAGTCCCAGGCTTTTTTTTCTTCTCACAGTCTGACCACTGAAGGATAGACTAATGCCACTCTTATTGAACACTGGATGCTTTTTCCTTCAAGAAAGTCTGAAGAAGAACTAGAAGGGTAAGCTCACGTAGAGCCATTGACCTGCTGGAAAGGCCCTTTTCTCTCTCAACCTGGGAACAGTATTATTGCTTAAGCACCATCAGGAAAATCGGGAGATCCCCCGGCTGAATAAATGTTGAATAGAGGCCGTCTCTCCATACACTCCACCATTATAAAGTCATAGGCCCTACCTGTAATTAGCTGCCACTCCTCGACATCCTAATAGCCCACTCAATCGTGGCCCCTATGTTGTGAATTGTTGTGGTCAAGGCTTTTTATTTCCACTCGAGGACTATATAAACTCTTCAGTTCTGCCACCCGTGACTAGTACGCAAAATGTCAGGGCAGTGGTGAGAAGCCTTGTAGTGGCCGGTTAAATAGGGGTGTGAGAAGGGAAGTGCGTGGACGCTAGGGAACGGCGTCTGGTTGAGAACATAGCCCTCTCTCGTGTTCAGGGGAGAATATTATGCTAAGCCCTCGGCGTTAGTTTTTATGTTGCCATAGCAGCATTGCTCCTGCAGGGTTGTGACCTCAGATGATTACAGTACAAAGCTTATTGGGTCTTGAAAACCCCTTTGAAGATGAAAAGGCTTTGATGGTTTATATTTATGCAAATCTCTCAGATATGATTTATCCTACTGAGATTGAATGGGGAGATGATTAAAATTCTCCCTATTAGAAAAAAAAATCCCTCAATGAAGCCATGTTCTTTGAGCTAATAAAACAAGCGTGCACAGGATATATTTGCCTTTATTTAGGGGAGGGGATAGACCGGACTTACCTGAGGTTATTTTGATCCTCAATCCCCAGTGTTTGAAAAAAGAGAATGTAGAGAGGAGACAGGGAATTACACATTTCTCCTATGAGTTTTCTCTCTCTCTCCCTCTCTCTTCTTTTTTTTTTTCTTCCCCACCCGTCTTTTTTTTTTTTTTTTTTTTTTTTTTTTTTATAAGCTTTGAAAGGAAATATCTGACGGAGGGTGCTTTTGTGTGTTTCCAGATGATAGATTTTGGAATTCGGGCTACCCCACTGGCAGTGCACAGCTAGCTGTGAACTGGTCTGTTGGAAAAAATTGGAATGCTTTGGTCTTCAAAGAACAAAACTTCATTTTAAAGCCTTCTTAGGTAAGCTTAAATATTAGTGGGAAAAACGCGGGAGAATAAAAGGCTGGGAGAAGTGTCACATCACACCCTGATTGTCACACGTCTCGCTGTTCCATCTACCTGGGGAGGCCAGAAAAGACGCATAATGCCTAAATGAAATGGACTCCCAGAAAGCTCAAATCTTGTTCCTTGGCTTTTTTATTTTTCTCCTTTTTTCTCACTCTAAAGACGCACTAGAACATGTAGTATGTCTTGAGGGGGCTTGCGTAGCAGCCGTTACCCCAGATCCCCAAGAGTGAGCAAATACTGTTGCATGTAAAAAAAAAAAAAAGAAAAAAAAAAAAAAAAGAACGATGGAGCCTGCACTTCTCACTTCTAAACCCTGACTCAGGATTTTTTATTTTATTTTTTTTTTTTTGTCCGTCCGATTTAATTGGATGTCTGTCACATGTAATGTGCCATCAGTTTGAACATGATTAAAAGGATTTTTTTTTTTTGAAAGAGTTCAAATGCTGAATGTCAGACAGGGTACAAAACTCGCCGCAATAACAAACAGTTTCCTTTTTTTTCCCCCGATGGTGATCTTTCTCATTGATGTTCCCTACAGTTGAGTGCTGGTCATTATTTATGAATAAATAATGATTCACTTGTGTCTCTGCATGTGTATGTGTGTGTGTGTCAGTTTGTTGACAGGTTTCAGCAGCACTTAAAAGGCAGAGAGCTGATGGAACCCATTCGCTTAGTCACCTTTGTGGAAACTGCTGTGGGGTTGCTGAATTTTAAGGTAAATTATAGCCTAAAAATGCAGATGTAAGAACTTTATATACCGAATCAGTTGGATTAAAGGACCTGCCAGTGTGCACAGGAGTATGTCATTTCCTACAGTTTTATAACAAGTAATTGCATTTTGCTTCTCCCTTTTCCCAAACTCTGTTTTTTTAATTGCTTTGCAATTAACTTTTGGGCCATAGTTAAAGGAATTTCTATTGATTTTTCAAAGATTCTGCATAATTGTAGAGGTCACTGTCTGTAACACTAGTTTAAAATGTATTTTATGCACAAAATGACGGCAGTTTTTACTTAATTTGTTTCTCTAAAATTATGCGTTTCACATGCTTAATCACACATCTTTATTGATGTGTTATAAAAAATCAGTGAAATTCCCCTCTAATTTTGCTTTGTATGTTTTCTAATTTTGATTGTATTATTCAGCCAGATTGAATGGGGGGGGAAACATAAGCCATATTTCTTCTTTTTTCTTGTTTTGGAATGTCTTTCTCTTTTCCCCTCTTGGTCTTGAACTCTGTTGTGCTGGTTATATCGCTTCTCAGAGCTGAGACAGGGAAATATTGCAGAGTCACAGCAAGAAGTGGAATTAATTTGGAACTCAGCAAAAGCACGAGACAAATTCCATCTGCTCCATGCCTGACACAATCATATCCCCTTCCAAACTTTCCTTTCCCAAACACCACTTTGGTGCTCCATCCCAGTTTGGATGGCCTTCACAGATTGTGATTTTTTTTTTTTTTTTTTCTTCTTCCCATCTGCAGGGACATGGCCATATCAGGCCATTAATTATGACTGTGTGTGTATTGTTTTTATAACTGATCGTTTTCCATGTCTAAACTTCTATGTGAGGAGCAGAAGCAGAGACATTGATTGAAGGAGTTATGGAGGAAATTTGAGCCATCTGACTGGGTGACTTGGTCGAGTGCCAGGATACACGCACACACACACACACCCGCGCGCACGCACACACAGACAGAGCTCTTTGTGTCTTCTCTGCATGTCCCAGGCTGTGTGTGAAGAGATCCGGCAGCTCGGACCAAAAGTTGGTCTGCATCATGACGGAGTGGTGTTCGGCTCTGACGACTTCTGTGCCAGCATAGGTCTGCCCATTAATACACTGCTCTGTTCTTTTACTTTCCTTTATCTGTTCTCCTTGGTTGTTATGTAAGTAATTCATAAGGGTGGTGGTGGTCTAGTGGTAGGGTACTTGCCTACGGACCTATGACTTAAAAGGTCCCAGGTTTGAATCCCACCTCTAGCACTAACACCACTGGGTCCCTGAGCAAGACCCTTAACCCTGAATTGCTCCAGGGGGACTGTCCATATAATTAGGTCATGGAAGTCGCTCTGGATAAGAACGTCTGCTAAATGCTGCAAATGTAAATGTAATTCACATCTTATTGACTGCCTCTGCTGTTGAAGGTCAGAGGGATTTTTAAATGTAGAATATTTTGGAGGATTCACTTCCACACTTTTCTCTGACCCATACATGTACAATGTTATTGTCTGTTTTTAAGGTGCCACAAGGACAAAAGATGCACGAGAGTTGCTTTATGCTCGTCAGAAAGTGGTGGTTACCACCAAAGGTTTTGGCCTGCAGGCCATTGACCTTGTGTACATTGACTACCAAGATGGAGAAGGACTGCGACAGCAGGCCAGAGAGGGCGCACTTATGGGTTTCACTGGTATGCTGTCCAGTACATACACACACAAACACATTCTCTCTCTCTCTCTCTCTCTCCCTCTCCCTCACACCTGCAAGAGTTTTATGTGCACAAGATTAAGTATGTTGTGTGTGTAGTGCTGCAAAACATGTTCTTTATACTGATATTATTTATATTGAAAAGTATGGACTTTTAGCAAAATTGACAGATAGCACTGAGTAAGCAACTACTTCAGCTATTTGGTACAAAACTGTTCTTTGGATCTTCTGACCTGGACTTTTAAGAGGTAAAAAGAACAGAACAGTCCTACCAAACTATGTCAGGTTTAAGACGCTTTTCCCACATAAGTGTTCAAGAGCCATATGTTCATTAAGTTTAGCAGCGATTAAAACTCAGCATTATGCATTAAGAAAATATTGTTCTAGTACCTGCCATTACTACCTCCATTCTTTTATAATAACAGCATTAAAAGTCTATCATCTGTAATCTGGGTTAGGCCACTAATGTGTCTGTACAGCACTTTAATTTATGTGATTTATACTCATGTAATATGTATATCGGTTAGATTGCTGAATCCTGTGTTCGTAGTAAAAATACACTCTGAACTCACACCCTTATGGTTTCTGCACTTAGTTTGATCACACACACTCATTTTCCTGCCCTGTAGTATTTCCTCTGAAGTGCTATAATGATGCTGTACTACAGTATGCTTGGTACATGCATATACTGTAGTTCTATATGCTTTATAGGCCCATCTGCTGTAGTGCAGAGGCTGCTCGGGTGTTGTGGCTGTCCCTCAGGCTGTGCAGCTCCCTTCATGTTCCTGCGTCTGCTCATTTGAGTCTTTGGCCCGCTCAATGACTGGAGTTCCAGCTCATTAAAGCTTTTATGAATTCTTCCAAGCGCCACTTTGAACCTGACCAGCGGCCTTCTTGATGCACGATTTTATGAATGTGTGACAGCTTGTGGCATTGCATTTATATCTCATCTGTGTTTTCATACCTCAGCACAGATGAAGTCATCTGCTGTTTTGCACCACAATGTTTCTTAAATCAGCTGACTGTTTGCTTGCCAACAAAGAAGACAATCAGACTTTGACTTTTGGTCAAATCAATATGTAGACAATGAAAGTTGTCCATAGCTGATAGGTCGAGGCCCAGGTTAACAACGACAGTACTGTTAGCCAACAGGGTGCAAGTGGATATAGGACTACTGTTGGCCAAAAAAGAAGAAGTAGAGAGAAGGAAGTGGAAGTAAGGGTAGGAACTTCAAATGTTGGTAGCATAACTGGTAAAGGAAGAGAATCGCTGATATGATGGAGGAAAGGAAGATTGATATTTTATCTGTGCAAGATGGAAGGGTGGTAAGACCAGGCGTAGTGGAGGTGGATTTAAATTGTTTTACCATGGTGTGGATGGAAGGAGCAATAGGGTAGGTGTCATCCTGAAGGAACAGTGTTTCAAAAGTGTGTTGGAGGTGAAGAGGGTGTCAGATAGGGTGAGTTTGAAGCTGGAAGTTGAATGTGTGATAATGAATGTTGTTAGTGCTTATGCCCTGCAAGTTGGTTGTGAGATTGAGGAGAAAGAGGAGTTCTGGAGTGAGTTAGATGTAGTGATCGAGAGCATACCCAATGGTGAGAGAATGGTGCTTGGACTTATAGATTTTATCCTTTGCAGGAGGATCAATCTGAAGGAGATCATAGAGACCACAAAGTAGTGACAGGGGAGCTAAACAGCATAGGATAGTGGTCTGTAGGATGACCTTCAAGGTCAAGAAGAGGAGGAAAGTGAGGGAAGAGTCAAGGATCAAATGGTGGCAGCTGAAGAAGGAAGACTGCAAGGTGAAATTTAGGAAGGCGTTAACACATGCATTGGGAGGTGGTGAAGGGTTACCAGATCGCTGGGCAACAACTACAGAAGTAGTAAGGCAGACAGCTAGAAAGGTACTAGCTGTGACATCTTGACAGAAGAAGGAAGATAAAGAAACCTGCTGATGGATGAAGAAGAGTGAAGAAGGTGAAGGAGAGTGGGTTTGCTAGTGAGATGAAGTGCAGGTCGAAATAAATCAGTGGCGAAGATTAAAGATAAGGTGTTTGGTGAATTTTATGAGAGGATGGACAGTAAGGCAGGAGAAACCAACCTACACCGAATGGCTAGACAGAGAGATAGAGCTGGAAAAGATGAACAGGAGGTCAGTGCAATAAAGTATAAAAATGGAAATCTATTCACAAGTGAGCAGAGCGTATTGAGCAGATAGAAAGGAATTTTTCAGGGGCTGATGAATGAAGAGAACAACAGAGAGCAAAGATTAGATGATTTGAGGATACTGAACCAGGAAGTGCAGCAGGTTAGCAAGCCAGATGAGAAAAGAAGAAGATTCTCTAGAAAAGAGGTGATGATTAGTGAGCAGTAGTATGGTTTTATGCCAAGAAAGAGCATTATGGATGCAATATTTACATTGAACAACACTGCCATTCCTACAGAGAAGGTCAGAAGGAGGTGCATTAGAGAGAAGTTGTGGTTTTGTATGAGGAAATCAGGAGTGGCAGAGAAGTATTTCAGAGTGGTACCGGTATGTGTTTGAGGGCAGTTTAACAGTGGTGAGTTCTGCAGTAGGAGTGATGTATGTATTTAAAGTAGAGGTTGGATTACATTAAGGTTTGGTGCTGAGCCTACTTTTGGTTGCAATAGTAATGGACAAGTTGATGGACGAGGTTAGACAGGAGTCTCCATCGACGATGATGTTTGCTGATGATATTGTGATCTGCAGTGAGAGTAGGGAGCAGCTTGAGGAGATCCTGGAGAGATGGAGATATGCTCTAGAGAGGAGAGGAATGAAAGTGAATTTGACTAAGACAAAATACATGAGTGTGAATAAAAGGGAGGAGAATGGAGTAATTAGGATGCAGAGAGTAGAGGTGACAGAGCTGGGGGAATTTAAATACTTGGGATCAATAGTTCAGAGTGATGGGGAGAGAGGTGAAGAAGAAAGTTCAGGCAGGTTGGAATGGGAGGAGTGAGGTGTGAAAGGCAGGTACCAGCGAGAGTGAAAGTGAAGGTTTACAGAACTGAAGTGAGACCAGCTATGCCGTATGGTTTGTAGACAGTGGCGCTGATAAGAAGACAGGAGGCAGAGCTGGAGGTAGCTGGAGGTGGCTGGAGGTGAGTTAAAGATGCTAAGATTTTCATTGGGTATGACAAGGATTGACAGGATTGGAAATGAGCTTATTTGAGGGACATCTCAGGTTAGATGTTTTGGAGACAAAGTTAGAGAAGCAAAGTAGCGTGATGAGGCGAGATGAGGATTATATTAGGAGAAGGATGCTGAAGATGGAGCTGTCTGGCAAGAGAGACCAAAGAGAAGGTTTATGGACATGGTGAGAGAGGATGTACAAGTGGTCGGTTTGAATGAGGAAGATGCAGAGAACCCTAAGAATCCACTGTGGCGACCTCTAACGGGAGCAGGCGAAAGATGATGGTTTTCTGAATGTGTTGCATGAGTTTGTCTGATTCTGTATATTCTTTCTTGCATAGAAGTGTGTGTGTGTGTGTGTGTGTGTGTGTGTGTTTGCTTGCTCTCCGAGCGAGCTGGCCTTATGTTCACTGCTAAGCACTGTGTGGGTTTGTAGCCAGGCAACGCGTGTGTGTGGAGTCCCAGTGAGCGGGTAACTGGCCACAGGAGGCCACAGGCAGCCTTCCTCGGAGCCTCCGCTAATGAATATGTAATGGCTGTTTGCAGAACACACACTGTTCCCCCTGCTCATCTCTGTTTACAGAAACACTGCCATTCCTCCAGAGTACAGGGCTTTTGTCTCGCAGCATTCTTCTGTGCCCCTTTTTATCCTTTTCCCCTTATTTTGCTTCTTTCGCTACTCCTAAATTTACTGAGCTATGCAGACCACATATGAAACGTGCAACGACTGTGATTTAATGTGCCCACTCTGTTATTATTTTCTTATGTGTGGCTGTGGTTAAACCACAGAATAATCACTGCTTAGAAATCTGAAATACGGGCTGCATGTCAGTGGTTGAACTGAAGGTATTTTCCAAATATTTTAAGATTTGTTGCACAGTGCAAGCACATTCTGGCACACAAAATTGGACACAGTCTCCCAGTCACAGGGACAATGTGCAACACTGCACCTGGAACAGAGTACCCACCAGTGTTCGGCCCACCAGTGTTTTTTCTACCGATTCTCATGAGTGTGTTCGGAGCCTGTTTGACAGTGTCAGCCCTCCGCTAACTGGTGACTTCCACAGCAAACCTGTTAGCCACTGCTAGACACTCTGCCTGGGTGAGGAAGCCTACCACAGACACTGTTTACACTTTACACCTTCAGTGTGTGTGTGTGTGTATGTTTTTGGGCACATGAGTGTGCGTTTGAGAATGCAAAAAAAAGAACTCAAACTATGTCACTGTGACTCTTTATTATGCAGGCATTACTGAAACTGTACAAGGAGATGACTAAACTCTCATTTTCTAACAAGAAGACACAAATTAATATATGTCTGTATGTATAGTGTTTCATATCTTCTTAAGTAATAAGTATGAAAGAAGAGCTTTTTCTATACATAATGTGACCTTCTGATCGTATGATATTCTTTAATGGGTATTGCTAAAAACTCCCATTTAGGCTTATCACCTTGAATTGCTCTTGTATATAAATGCTGCACAAACACATTTGCTTTGGCTATTTAAGGTGAAGATGGGTTTTATATGATGATTTTCAATGATAATTTCTTTGAAAACCTTTCTTTATTATGAATTGATAACATGAATCATAAAGAATCTCTTATTTCCAAGTTCTGATTGTTTTGAGAAACTAATTTTGTTGATTATATATATTGGACTGATTTTTTTTCTTTCTTTTGGCCTTCAGATCAGTGTTGATTTTACCACTTTGAATTGATCACTGATTTTGTGTGGCAGGCATAAATGTGAACAAATTATGGAAAAAAAAAATCTTTAAACTGCCAGAATTCCTCTTTTTGGTACTTTGAACCTAGCCTGACAGGGGGCTTTCTGCTAAACCCAAATGCCCCAATGAGATGTTTCTTCACCAGATGGCATGCTGTGATTGGTTTGCCAGTTCTGGGAAACATTAATGATGCACTGCAACCAACCAATAGACATGCAGTGATACAGATGGACACACCTCCTTTGCTGGCTCTGTCACTAGCTGGCTCAGAGCAGATAGCTCCTGAACAGGTGGCAGTACAGGGACGGGGGCATATTTTGTTGATGTGAGGGAACTACCCCCTGCCAGCCTTTTCTGGGCTGGGCGTCGCAGGCGCAGGCCCTGAGCCTCCTCTTTAGGCTGTTGATCCAACAGGCCAGCTCCTCTGGGACCGGCGAGGGACAGTACAAACATCACTCTTCACCCACACCATCTACTCTTGTGTGCATGCTAGCCCCTTTCCAACAGTTACAAACACCCTTGCCAAGCTGGTTTGGTTTATTTACATTTAAGTGTACTACTCTGTGTCATTGGTAAACAGCACTTTTTTTTCTTTTTGCCCCTTAGCAATTTTCGTTGTGCATTATTCATTACCGTTGCAGGATACCAGCAAGGCATTAAGCTGCATATTATAGGACACTCTGTCTCCTTGTCACTGCAGCAAATGTGGCAAAAAGTAACACCTGTGCCTAGTGCAGGAGTGTGTTAACATATTAAAGCCTAATAATGTCAATCATATGTTACATTGCGAGTAAAATGTGTGCAAGTTGAAATGTGTCACACATGGCTGCGAGTTGTTCAGAGGGGTTAACTGGGGTAAGGCTAGCAGATGGAGCTAATGCTTCTCTCATGCGCTGAATTTTCAGCCTGCCAGCTTCTTTCGCGGATTTGTTCTTCAGAGACTCTCAAGCCAGAAAGTGATGGGTCCCCACTGGCGGCAGAGTCGGCTCGTCGGTTTTTGCTGAACATGTTTTAGTACCTGGCCTACACCTAAGATTTGACCTGGAAATACAGTCAGCAATTTGCTGGTGCAATTTTTAAAGATGTTATTTACATAAATAGGGGGTGATTATGCTGCTGAGCCTGCCATTAGATGGGTCAACCTATCAAGCAGAATGAGAAGGAAAATGGTCTTGCTGAAATGTGAAAGTGTAGTCCCTGTTTGAAAATGAAGATTAAATTGATGATAAATGTGGAGGGAGAATATGCATTTTTGGATGCGTGCCCATAGTGCAGCTTGCAGAAGGACTCCAGGATTTTTCTTCTTTTTGTGTGTGTGTCCAGAGAGACATTATCAAATAGCTACCTTGCATTGTATAAAGTGGGATTACATGGTAATCAGTTATAGTCTTCTCCAATTTCTCACCCCACTATCAGGTCATTAACACACCCAAAGCTCTGCTTTACAGATGTCATTTGCTTTTGTGTGTGTGTGTGTGTGTGTGTGTGTGTGTGTGTGTGTGTGTGTGTGTGTGTGTGTGTGTGTGTGTGTGTGTGTGTGTGTGTGATTGTACGCTTCTCAGTATTCCTGTTTGCTCATTTTTGACTGAACTGTATGTCTGTTCATTTTTTCTGATCCAAAGTTAAAGTGCTTCTCTGTAGCTTTGTAAATCTAATTGCATAAAAAAACATTCATTTCAAAATATATATTATTAGCATAACAGTAAAAAGGGGGATTGATTAATTTTTTTGGAATACTCTTATTTTGATTAGTAGCTCAAATTCACTTGAGAGTTACTTGGACATGTACTTCAGTAGAGGGGCTGATCCTTTAGTACATCATTAGCATGATCAATGTAAACAAAAAATTTAGTAAATTTCAATTGTAACCCAGACGTGCAGAATCATGAATGGTCTGTTATTTTTGCTCTAATTTTTCCAGGCTTAAATAATACATTCAGAATACATTTTATAGGATATCTCGGGCCAATAAAAACAGTAATTAAGAGCATTAAAAAACATAAATAACAGTATAATTTAAAATGGTAATAAAAATAACAGAATATGATTGTTTGAACAGTTCTTTTTACATTTTAAATCAAATAAACAGCAGCAACTCCTAGCGTCTTATGGTTGGTTTCCCAGGTCATGAATTAAGCAGAATTCTGAACGACGTTTTTCTTTTGATAGAAAATATCCATTCAGAATGATGTATAGTCCATCTTAATCCCTTCTTGGGAAGCCAACCCTTAAGCCAACGCAGTTTTGTTGGTTTCTGTTAATTAGCTTTTTTTTTATTTATGACTGACTTCTTTTTAAGGAGACATGTGTTAGTTGATGTATTAGTTTTATAATAAAGCCTAAATGTGGAGACATTTTAAATTTTGCTTAATTTTAGTTTCTGTTCCAGTTTTTCAATTGAGAATTGAGATCTATAACTAAAATATACATTCTGAGTTATTTGTGCTTAAAATTCTTAGAAAAACCTAAACAAAAAAACAAAAAAAGTCCTGCTAGTAATTTCTGTTTTATCAGCAGAATTTTGGTAATTCCAATAAATCCTCAGGACATCACTATCATCTGATTTTATCAATCATCTGAAATATATAAAATATATAAGAGAAATTATATACATACATATGTATGCATATAATTTCTCTTTTATTGAAAACACCCATTTCATTGTATATAAACAAAACAAACTGATCAAAATTTGGAAATTTTGTAACAAAATGAGAAATTATATAGCCACTTGATTTAATGTCATTTGATGATTTTGATTCCATAAGAAGGTTAAGACCATCTTTTTCTTCTGTTCAGTTACCGTTTCAGAAATACAACATTTGCACATTTTTTGGTTAGAACTGCATGTTGTGAGTGTGTGTGTGTGCGCACACATATGTGTGTGTGTATAGCTATATAATGAGAAGCAGAGGCTCACAGAGGCTGGCTCAGATTGAAGTGTAACTAAGCGTGCAGTAAAGTTTCAGAGTTCAGCGGGGCACGGGGCGAAAATCAGGATGACACCCATGATTCATAGCATCCTCTCTCCCCGCTGTGTCGCTCAAATTTGAGCCCGGCCAGGGAGCCACACCGGAGAAAGAGAAGATGCAGGCCACCGTGGCTGCTACCCCCAGAGAACAAGCTCTCAAGCTTAACCACAGAAAAGCTCTTTAAAGCTGTACTGGACTTCTCTGCCTTCTCCATCACATTTCATGGTACTGAAAATGTTAAATACTCATTCCACATACTTTCTTTTTACAGCCTATAAACATTAAATCTTTAAGAAATGTTAGGATGATCTTAAATCTTTATAAAACATCAGCATCAATGATCAGTGACAGTTGCTTCATCATGTAATATTTTATATACTGATCAGCTTTAACATCAAACCCATCTGACTAATATGGCTGCCAAAACATCTCTGACCCGACAAGGCACAGACTCCATAAGACCTCTGAAAGTGCACCCTGCTACCTGGCACCAAGACGTTAGCAGCAGATTCTTCATATCCTGTAAGGTGCAAATTACTAGTTTATCCAACGCATCTCACAGATTCTCAATCTGATTAAGATTTTTTTAAATAATAAAAAGGTATAAAAATATAAATTTCTGGACACTTATGGCCATTTGGCAGGTCACATTATTTAATAAAAAAAAAAATTTTTAAAGCCACTTTTGTAAGTTCATACCAGTGCCATTATGGGTTGTTGGTACATTAAGGGAACTGGTACATTATATAGCAAGGCTTCCCAGCATAACACTGTTCAGAGCATCACACTTCCTTCTGCTGGCATGCCTTTCGTCCTGTGGTTTTCCCTGGTACCATCTCAGCCTCCTGTTAGGTAACACAAATGCTGGATCTGGCCATCCACGTGATATGAGGAAAATGTGATTTACCTTCATCAGCTGTTCCATGGTCCAGTTGCTCATGTGTCCATTTTTAGTACTTTTGGTGGAGGATAGAGGTCAGCATGGCCACTCTCACCTGCTTCCAACACGGCACCTTCAACAGACTGTCACTAACATCCTACCATGTTCCTTCCCTTGACAGGTGCCAGTGTAACAAGATAATCCATGTTGTTCATTTCAGCTGTCAGTGATTTAAATGTTATGGCTGATTGATGTATGTTTTATTTTTTTCACATTTTATTTGCAGTTAAACATGCTAAGATTAATTGAAATGCTCAGACTTGCTACAAATGCAATATATAAAAATGGGTTTTGAATAGGGCTGAATATATTATCACAGTGAAATACAGTAAGAAATTTGCCTAATACTAAAAATGGTCATGGTAGATGTGTGTGTGTGTGCGCGTGTGTGTGTTTATATGTATATACACAAACATGATATTTTTTTCATTATATTGTGTGTAATGCATAGTACAAATGGTTTTATACACATTCTTAATTTTATTCACCAAATTCAGGACTAATGATTCTGTGTGTAATAAAACTTGCAGTTTGTCATGTTCTTGAAGCACTGATATTACGATTTGCTCAGAAAGTACACTGAGACAATGTTTAATCACTATTCATTACAATGATAAATATTGTCATATTGCCTAGATTTACTTTGGAGTGCTGTCTTTTGGAGCAGGTCTTTGTATTTGTTTTTTCTGTTGAGCACTACAGATGTAAGATAATATCACTGGGAAAATGATTCGGTCAGATTTTTTTTAAATGTGCACAATGTACATTAAAATGCTTTAAATATGCATAATATCAATTAAAGTGACAAAGCTCAGATAATTACTAAATAGAATGCTTAGAAGAGATCAGTAATAAATAATGTGTTAGTATGAACGTGCACTGCTTAATTGTCTAGGACTATAGTTAACCCTGTTGCTGCAAGGATGATGAATATCAGCCATAAATAAAATCCTGTCTGAAGATATAAAGTTGAAACATTTCATGTCTACAAAGTGAACAGCAGATGTAATTGTTATGTAATGTAGACTTGAGTCTAAAAGTGAGACCACAATGAAAAGCATTTCAATCTAGAAATGAAGGAAAAAATGTTAAAGACATTGAAGCACTTGTTCATTTGACTCTGAACTGGGGCTGTTCTACTTTTCAGAGGCCATTAAATGAAGGATAGTAATACAAAGCAATTAACAAATTATGATATTTATGTATATATTAAAATAATTCTGCACTGCCCTCGTATAGTAAAACCCGAAAATTAAAAATAATAGAATAGTAACAGTTTTACTGTTGCTCTCAGGTTTTTTGACCCCACTGTAATCATTTTCTTTTGGAATAATATTCTAATATCTCTTGACATTTCAAGGAAAGCAAGTGATCCACCCGAACCAAATCAAAGCCGTGCAAGAGGAGTTCTCCCCCAGTCCTGAGAGAGTCAAATGGGCCACTGAGTTAATTGCTGCATTTGAGGAGCACCAAAATCTGGGGAAGGTAAAGGCCACTGCATCAAAGCTCCACTACGGCACTCCTGCTACTCTTCCGCTATCTTCATGCACTGCCTTGCATCTAGCAGAGCTAAATGGTGGTCTCTGACTCCTGGTGCAGCAAGCTATTTTCTGCTAGCACCGTCACACTGATGTGCTGCTTAGAGCTTTACAAAGTAAAGAAAGTTTGTAAAAATGCTGCAATATTCCTGTCCCTAATTTAGTGCATCAATGAGTCCTGTGTTTCGTCCTCAGTGGGACTGCCTGCATTGGAGACTGTGTGCTGCTAATACACAATCTGCCTGCACCTTGCTGCCAGTAATTCTTAGATTAAGGCTAGCCTGGGGCAGCTTGCGTGACCTTGTCAATGCTCCTGCCATTAGGCCGCACACTAGAGCCCTGGAACTCTTTTGGTTCGCGTCTCTCCCACTTGTTCTTTTCCCTATTAAATTCTCATTCAGATAGACAGGAAAAGCCTATAAAACACCCACCTGAGGTGTGGGCTTTTTCTATCACTTGGCATTTTTAAGCTAATGTTGTTACTAGCATTCAAATTTAGTGTGTTGCTCTTGGCAGTAAACAAGCATTTCTGCAAGCACGACTGAGTAACAGAAGCTTATTTTGACTGGTGTTGGCTGATTGAAATGTCTGGCACTGTGCAGTGGTGAAATGAATGAAGGCATTTAACAATCAAATAAAAGACTTCCAGCAATATTTCATGCGGCTGTCAGGAGCATTTCCTTTGTTTTTCCTCTTTTTTCAGTGTTTCCCATGCAGCTAAACAAGAGAATCTTAGTGGAGAATGTGCAATATTTTCACAAATCTCCAGCTGACATGAATAAAACACACGGCACTGAATTTTGCCATAAGCTTCCTTCAAGGGTTTATTGATCCATTGAATACTACTGAACAAGTAGACAACAGTTTGTGTAAGAATGCCATTTGCGCATTGAGAGCTGATTTGGAATTAAATGCTGTTCGTGGTTTCACAAACGCATGAAGGTACAGTTCATAAACTTGACAGACATATCTGTGAGGAGTCACTTACAATATATCGACAGTTTGGTGCATATTGAGACTGCCTTCAGATTAGAGGATCCTTCTTCCCATTTGCCAAGTGAGAGTTTTAAAAATGGATGCTTGGAAACAGACAGATAACTTTTTTGTCAATTCCTTACAATTCGCCTTTGGCTACTCTATGTCTGTGTTACAAAACATAGGATAAACTAATCTTTCAATTCTGTTTCATAAACCCCCCTGCAGCATGCCTAGTGTTGTTCATTTTGATATCTCCTTTGCAGAAAGTGGGCAGAATCCAACTGATGGTTACATATCAAACTAATATATAAGTGGTTAAATATCTAATACACAAAAAAGTAAATGAAATTGGTTTAGGTCAATCACATGCTTTGTTCCCCTTGATAAAACCTGAAAACAAATTTGAAGCTTAGATGTCACACTTGTTTCTTAAGTGACCACTTGTTATTTTGGGTTTAAGGGATGTTCAGGTGCGACTGTGATGACACAGGGTATGTTTTAAGTCTTCATCTCTGTTATCTTTTTTCATGTTTTAGTTCATCGAGCATTGTGCTTTGTTCTCTCCAGGGTGCGTTCACCTTCCATGGCAGTATGATTGACATGCCGTCATTGAAGCAGGCCCAGAACATCGTCACCTTGGCCTCAGCCGTCCAGGGGAAGTGAGCCAAACTGTGGCTGTGCGGGCAGCCGTATCTGTCACCAGGCAGGGCATTGGATGATAAACTATGAACTCCAATCAGACATGTGTCCTTTCAGACTGTTAGCTGTAGCTCATCTAAATCTGTATAAAGTCATCAATGGCAGATCATCTGGTACAGATGTGTGTTTTCTAAAAAAATTATGTATTTGTTATAATATGTTAATTTTATTAAATTATATATCACATACAATGCATAATAATTGTATAAGTATATACATATTTGTTTTGGTGTGTGTGTATGTATGTATGTTTGTGTGTGTGTATATATATATATGTGTGTGTGTGTGTGTGTATGTATATCTTTGTGTGTTTAATGTTTCTAGACAGTGTGCTCTTTGTTTGCTGGCCTCCAGCCTTACTCAGGTCAGTCCCTGGGCCAGGGATTGGTGTGCCTGGCAAAAGGGCAAACAAACAGTTGTTTTCCCATTCAGCCCTGAGGCTCCTCTCTGCTCATCCAGACCACAGCACATCAAAACATCATTTGCCAAAGAGCTGCCATGAATGTCCTTAAATCAACAGTGAGA
This sequence comes from Hepsetus odoe, assembly GCA_017165825.1. NCBI lineage: Eukaryota > Metazoa > Chordata > Actinopteri > Characiformes > Hepsetidae > Hepsetus > Hepsetus odoe. Next base: position 21,776,058 of record CM029369.1, read on the forward strand.
GGAGAGTTTGGGCCAAGAGCCCACACCAGACCACAAGCCTTTGTTTAAGAGGCCACTCTGAGCTGGTGAGAAGTGGGGGGATCAATACATATTGAAGCAGGCGTGAGCTCTAATCTGACCTCTGTGGCAACACACAAACACACACACTCACTCTTTTTCACTACAGGGGCCAGTATTTGTCCACTTTGGTGTAAGTACATATTTACAGTTTCTCTGTATTTTGCACTGCTTTTCTACTCCAGCCTTGTGGTTTGGGGACACCACCCACCCAGTGTATGAATCATCTGCTTTTCACCCTGAACATGCCCACGAACTGAGAGTACATGCTGCCATTGTCCCCAAGCTGCTGACAGACCTCCAACAACACTACTTGTTAAGAAAGCTCCTTTTTAAATAAAGCTACAGGATGTCATTTTGAATGAATGACTGTCATTTTGACACTTGTGCTTGGGCTTTTTTTTTTTTTTTCCCCTCTCATGAATGCATCCTGCAGAACACTCTGTTCTTTCTCGTGGCTGCCAGGCTTTTGTCTCCCACTGTTGATGAGGCCTTGGCAAGAAGGGCCAGGGTGGGGTAGGGGGTATGAGAGCAGGGTGAATGGTTAATAGTTCATTTGGTCACTATGGCAATGAAGGCCTCGGCGTTGCGTTCGGCTGGATGTGGCGTGATCAATCGTGTCTGTGCTGAGAGGTTCAGGTCGACGCTCTGTGCCAGCCTAGGGACCGAGACAAAAAAGACGCAGGCCTCTGCTGTGACCACCCCAAAGGGCCGACAGTAAGCTGCCTGCCTGGCACTGGGCCCGTCCTTCTCCCCTTCCCAACACCCCCTTCTCTTAGCCTTCCATTCTCATTTATTTTTAATTTTCTAATGGTTTTGATATTTGTTTTGCTCAATCTCATTTTCCGCTCTCTCATCATGCCTTGGCTGTGTAATGGCCCCTGTGCCTCTCCGGCCGAATTTCCCACAATGAGACAGTCAGCAGCGCAGACAGAACAGTGTGTGTTGAGCCTAATAGGCCGGTAGTCTTTGAGAAGACAACCAGTGATGGAACCGCAGGTTGAGAGATTCATCTGGAGCCCTCTTGGAGGGCTTGGAGAAACCTTGCTCTGTTTGTTAAGCATGTTCTATCTGTCAGAATGAAGCAGTGTTGAGAAAGAAAAGCAGAAGCTGAAGCATAGCAGACACTCAGTTTCCCACTTTAGTCAGACCCTGTTAGCTCTCTAGTTATCAGTCATTTTTATAACTGTTACCATTTAAGAACTTACACGACTGACCCTGTACTAATGCTTTCATTATCACTCAATTTGTTGCCATTTAAACTTATTCTTTGCACCTGATCTTCTAAATGTGCCCAAACCTGCACCACATTTTAGTACCATATACACTACCTTGCTAAAAATGTATCAAGAAAAAGTAAGCAGTGATTTATTTGAAAAAAATCTTCTCATGTCACCTTAAAGTTAAACCTGCATCAGCAAAAAAAGATATCAACTGCTTCAAAAAATGACTTTTTTCTGAATGTATATTTATGTAGACATTCTGCTGATGCGTTGTAGAAATAAGCAAACGTTTTTGCCCAGGTAAACAGTTTTACACACGTTCAGGATGGGCCTAAGTCTGAAAAGAACTGTCCACAAGGCAGATTTCAGAGCTTACTGCCTGGATATGACTGACTCATTTTCCCATCAGTAATTTTACATGACATTTCTATTATACTCCTAACTTGACATAATCTCCTCAGCTCGCAAGGCGGACTTATTTAAATACACTTTTTTTCCCCCTGCAATTCCCAAAAGAGGCTTCATTACAATTAAGGCGATTAGGACCTCGCCGCCTCTCAATTAGGCCGGAGTCTGGTGGCCGTCTTCTCCTCTGCTCGCCGAGATTGCTTTCGGAAAAGCATCAGACAGAGATGTGCCTGATGCAAAGCAGTGTCTAAATTAAAAGGGAGCGTTTTGCATATTTTCATTCCTCCTCTCGGCTCTCCTCGCCTAATTTCTCGCCCGGGGATCCAGCAATAATGACTTCATTGTTTTAGCAGCGCCTTAATGACAATATGTGACAAACCAATTTCAGCAAAGATGATTCCCGTGCAATAAAACACACAGCAGCAGCAAATAACGCCTAATTGAAATGAAATGAAATTCATAAGCAATAAGATAAAAGAGCTGGAGAGCTTTGCAGTGGGGGGGTCGGAGCTGCTTCTATCAGCACCAGGCAGGAGCTCCTTCAGGAAATCTCTCCATCCAACTTTCAGCTCGGGGCTCAAACACACGTCCACTGAGGGCGCACACACTCCTCTAACACTTCTGCCGAAGACTTAACAAACGCCTTTAAACACACACCTCACTTGGACTGCACTGCTTTTTCTCACTTGAGTGCTGTCGAATCAGGTGGCACATTCTGTTTTGAAATGCACAAAAACATTATTTAAAATGATTAAAAGAGTTAAGCTGCATTTCTAAGAACAGATCATATATACACATTGATTTCCTCTAAACCATTTTCTTTCTTTTTGGGGGGGGGCTATAAAGGCAATTGAACAATTAAATGATGAGTAATGAATGAAAGTCGGATTCTCATAGTCGGATTCTCTATGATTCCCATAGTCCCAGATTTTGTTTTGTTTTGTTTTGTTTGGGTTTTTTTTTTTCTTTGGCAAACTGTATGTTTTAGTGGTTTTATATTTCTAAGAATATACATATATATGGGACTATATATATATATATATATATATATATATATATATACTCTCTGCTCATATATATATATATAATATATATATATATATATATATACTGCTCTTACACTATATATATATATATATATATATAATTGTAATTTTTATTTCCATGTCCAGCACAAATGTATTAGTCTTTGCTTGAAAGGTTCGGCTCTCATGAATTATTATTCTGAGTTGTCAAACGAAAACTTAAAATAAATCAAATGTCTCATGCACTGCTACACGCGCAGTTTTTGCAGGACATTAGGGAACAAGGGTGGACTTCTTGTACCGGAAATTCTGGATGCACCTCAGTTCATCTCGCGGGGACTTTTCAGGAACAAGGTCAGTAAAGCCCCACACTTTAAACCCCACTCGATCCGCGAGCTCGCTCTGCAGGAAAGCAGCCTGCTTTTTGTTGCTGTTTGAAAGCGGGTTCTGCGCTGCTGCTGAGGGTGAGGTGACTTTAGGCAGGTCTGGGATGAGCTTAGGTTAGGACCTCCAGGCTGAAGGTTTTGGAGTGAGCAGACCTGTGTGAAAGACCAGGAAAAGCCCGACTCCTCTGTGTGCTGTTGCTGAGCTACCGCAGCGGAGGAAAGCGGGGCCCGGTTCATCTCAATCCTCAGTCTCACAAAGTCTCACCAACTTCTCACTGTCCACCTGTTCAGGCTTGCTATTCCTTAAAGAGTAACCAGCCCTTCCTCGCAACCGCTCTGTCTGGTTATCACCATGAAGGAGTGAAATGATGGCCATTGTGAGCAGGACTGCTCTTCCCTATTCTCGGAACAAATGACAAAAATATGTTTTAGAGGACTGACAACAACAGAAATTAATATAAATAAGTAACATTTTATTGTTGTTGTTGTTGTTCAATTTTAATGTTTATGATCAAAAAACACCTTTCTGGTGAATTTTAATCGAATTATGATTCATTTTTATGGATAGATAGATAGATAGATAGATAGATAGATAGATAGATAGATAGATAGATAGATAGATAGATAGATAGATAGAAAGATACAGAAAGATGGAAATAATATATTCATTAATTTTTCGCATTTTGTTGTTTTTAATTGTTTTTAAATGCGGAAATATTTCATTTTTTCGTTTAGTGTTTACTTCTTCGTGCTCCTTCATTACTTTAATTATTTGTGTGTGTGTGTGTGTGTGCGCTCCAGCCTTTTTTTATCCCCATATACTTTTAGCTCTGAATACTTCAACCGTGTGTTAAATCTTCTTTTAAGTCTGATTGTGTGTGTGTGTGTGTGTGTGTGTGTGTGTGTGTGTGTGTGTGTGTGTGTGTGTGTGTGTGTGTGAGTGAGAGATAGACAGAGAGAGCATTGTGAGTGCTTTTATCTGCAGCCTGTAGATGTAAAGCGTGTGTTAAATCAGCAGTAAGTGCGGGGAGCTGGGTGTGTGGCAGGTGGGCTTCTTGTGCTCAGGGTGGGCTCTTCTGGGTGCGGGCGGATTTTTTTAACCCCCGTTGTTGTGAAGCGGCCCGAGTGCTGGCGGTCCGAGGACGGTCTCGCTCGTCGTGACGCTCCTCGGCGGATCGCAGCTCATTATCACACACTCGCTCCGGAGTGAGAGCGGAGTGAGAGCAGCCCGCGCGGGTTTTGCGGGTGGAGATGAAATGAGTGCGCTTTGAGAGCGGGTGCGCTTGCTGGGTGATTGGACTACTTTGCGCCTCACCCACTGACTGTCTGATGAAAGGAGAGGAGCGCAGGGGCAGGATGCTGTCCAAATTGGAGAGAAGAAAAGACAGACGACATTTATTCTTTCTGGGTCGTTAAGACGTGTTTTTTTTTTTTTTTTTTTTTTTTTTTTTTTGCGGGCCCGCCTGAGACTTCACCTGTCTGATGGGTTCTGCTCTGCAGGGGACTGATTTGAAATGCAGAAATGATATGAATGATGTGAGATCTGCATGCAGACACAAGGGGGAAGCGAACCCGAACCCCTGCCCAATGAGCCCGATCAGCACCGGCCTTAAGTTCAAAAAGAGCGGCCCGAGCTCTAAAGGCAGCAGGTTAAAAGCCAGAGGTCCATTTATATATGTACTTCCTGCAGGACATCCCTCGCTGTCCTGTCCCCCCAGACCAGTCCACCACCCTCGTCCAAAGAGGGATGAACTCTTTTGGGACAAAAGTAGAAGAGTTGGACTCTGTTTTCTGAGAGCGTTGAAATTCCTGATTTCATTGTGATTCTTTTCTCTCTTTTCTGTCAAACTCGCTGAAGCCTGACTCACCTGACTTGACTGTCCTTCGTTTCCGGAGGAAAAGACACCCCGCCACACACACACACACACACACACATTCACACAGACAGACTCTTCAACTCAGTCGCAGATCCTGGTCTGAGAGGCGCACTTTACCTCCCTATGTATAGATATACAGGAAGGATGGAGGATGCACTGAAAACAAAAGATAAATGTGTGTGTCTTCCTTCCACTCTTTCCTTTTCAATCTTTCTTTCGTGCATGCTTTCTATTCTTTCTTCCCTCCTTCTATCCCCCTCTTCTTTCTTTCACCCCTCTTTCCCTTCCCTTCCCTCCCTCCCTTCTTTCCTTCTTTCCTTCCTTCCTTCCTTCCTTCCTTCCTTCTTTCGTTTGTTTGTTAGTGTTTCTTTCTTTTTCTTTCTTTCTTTTTCAATTGTTCGTTCTCTCTTCCTCAATTCTACCTTCCTCTCTTTCTTTTTCCTGTGATCATAAACGGTATTTATATTTAAGTTTTGGACAGACCGGACAGATTGGACTGGGACATGTTTAGATTATTTGTCTCTGATTGTTTTTTCTTTCTCATGTCTCCAACTCGAACTCGGGTGTTCAGGTTTTGACACACCTGAGAGAACAAATTTCGTAAAAAAACGACCCCCCCCAACCCCCCCCCCTCCTCAACACACACACACACACACACACACACACACTCGTACACACTCCGTGTCTATAAAAACTGGACTGCGGGGAGTGCTCGGTCTGTGTGTTAGAGAGGCGTGTGCGCGTATTTGCGCAGTGAAGTTTTTAATTGTGATGTGCACCTTCGTCTCCTCTAATCCAATTAAAGATTCTGTCCCACACTCCCTACACTACCCCACTCCCCTCCTAAAATCCCTCACTGCCCTCAGAGCAGTCCGGCCAAGAGTGCACACTCCACACATCACAGTTCCCCTCGAGCCATGAACACACACACACACACACACACACACACACACACACACACACACACACACACACACACACACACACTGACAACTTATTAAATGTTGAGATGATTTTGTTCTGGTAAGTCGTTTGATCGTTTATTTCTACTCAGGAAAAAGAATCGACATAATAATAATAATAATAATAATAACAATAATAATAATAATGTGAATCGGAACTAATATTTCGTGAACGAATAAAGCAAAAAAAAAAATCGGTAATGCTGTCGTGATTGTGTGTGTGTGTGTGTGTGTTAGAATGGGATATCAGATATAGTTTGGGAGATTGTGTGAACGCAGGCGGGATAATAAACTGCGGCGTTCAGAAAAAAAAATGCAAATAAAAATGTGCTTCTCTGATAAAAATGCGCGCGTGTTTCTGTCCCACACACACCGGTCCCTTTCAGACAAACCTGGATTCACGACTCTTCAGTGAAGTGAATCCACTTTGTGTGAGGCTCGACACTGGAGAACGAGGCAGAAAGGAAGGACAGGACAGGCCCAGTAAACCCACACTTAACCCCCAAAATGCTTACAGAGTCCAGCCTTTCCACCCCTCCATCTCTGTCCCTTACCACCTCTAAATGTAATTCATATATCCTCTTTTCTTTTCTCTCCTTTTCTTTCTTTTGCTTTGCGTTTCTTTTTCTCTTTCTATTCTATTCTATTCTGTTCTATTCTATTCTATATTCATTTCCTTTCCTTTCTATTCGTTTCCTTTCCTGCCTTTTTTCCTTACTTTACTTTTTACTTTTAGTTCTTTTTCCTATTGTATTCCATTCTGTTGTTTTATATTCTATTCTACTCTATTTTGTTTTATGCCCTTTTATGTTTCAATACCATTTTTGATACAATTTGAGTGCAGCTCTGAAATTAAATTAAAACAGCAATAAATTCGTTAATGAAAGTTTTTTTTTCTTTTTCGACTTTTAAAATAGTCTTCACTGACTCTGCCTAATCTCTAACCTTTGTATTTTTGATTGTACAGAAATTGTACTGCGCCAAATGTGCTTTTTAGTTTTTATGGCTCTTCTGCACAGTTCAGATTTGAAGCCATTTTCTCAATGTTTTTTCACCCTGAATTAGTTCTGAGGTTATTAGCGTGTTTGTCCCGGAGCTGAGCTCTGTCCCAGCTGTTGACAGAAAGACAGAATAAAGAATGTCGTGAAAGCGCTGGATGGCGGAGGAGCGGCGGCGGGATGGGCAGAGCCCAGAGCTGAGCTGAGCTGAGCTGAGCTGAGCTGAGCTGAGCTGTCACACTGGAGCAGGTAAACAGCGGCTCCTCTGTGCTTCAGGACCGGAGTAATGAGCTTTCTGCTGGAGAGCCCACCCTCCTCCACCCCCAGCTCAGACACAGACTGCTGATGAGCGGACAGTCAGGAAAGACAGTAGAGCTCAGTGGTGTTCCCGGACACATCAGCCTGAAGCGAGGCTCTGCAGATCGGGACCACATGGACAAGCCCACCTTTCAATACATCCTTCTGGGGTCCTGTCGATCCTAGACCTTCTTCCTTAGATCGAAAATCTATCTATCTATGTATCTATGTATCTATGTATCTATCTATCTATCTATCTGTCTGTCTATCTATCTATCTATCTATCTATCTATCTATCTATCTATCTATCTATCTATCTATCTATCTATCTATCTATCTATCTGTCTGTCTGTCTGTCTGTCCTAATAAATCTTTTATTGTCTCTCTGATTGTGGATTCTGAACTACTTTTCTCTTTAAAAATGATCTATTCAAAACTGTGCATTTAATACACCATGTTAAGTCAACTGAATTTTAAGTGCCAACTATAAAATAAAACTAAAATGTAAATAATTTATTATTTCTTATTGTTGGCACATGGAGGAAGCCTCAGCGCAAAATACCATTTATTTGCTGAAGCACTAAGGGCAATGCTTTTTCTGTAAAACTGTGATTAAGCAACAGTTTCTTATTAGCAGTGTATTTGATTTATATTTCATTCATGATCAGTATCATACAGTTAGTATGCCTTTTCATTATTATTATTATTTTATTTTTATTTTTTTCCAAATTTAATGTCCTCCTGGTAAAAAGGGGTAAGCACACAAGGACTTGTCTAAAGAGGAATTAATAGTTTTAGGGATTATTATATGTGATCAAGATTAATTTGCCCCGTTATTTTAGTGAAACATTCTGTCATTTACCACTGCAAATGTCAAGGAAGGGCCAAAGGTGGCTTTCCCCTAAGAGTTGAGCCTAATTATACAATTTGTCTTGTGACTGGGACAGAGCACTAAAATCTCCACTGGGACTACTTCTTCACCAGGCCGGTTCCATCATCTGGTTTCCTCACTGCTGGTTTAAATGTGGGCTTATCAGGTGAGTTCATTTATCTCTCCTTCTCATTTACAGGAATGGAAGAAGGCTTAAGGCATGGATTGTTGGTGGTTCTTAATCATTTCTTTTGCAGCTTTGAGGAAGAAGGTTCATTTTAGACTAAGTTGATGGTTAGTTATATTACAGGACAATGGCTAGGTAGAAGTTGGCTAAATTGAGCTGTTTATGCTCCATACAAGCCTAATATGCTATTAAAACCTTTAGCTTGGTTACAATGGCTTATTGTAGCTTAAAGTAATATATAGAGTAGATATTTTTTGCAGTTTCTGAGAACATATCAGTATTGACAGACTTTCTGAAGGTGTAAAACACGCTGGAAATACTAAAGTGGTGTTCCAGTGGATATGATACAATAATGAACAGCCTAAATGGCTTTTGATGCAGTTATTTTTTGCTTGAGTGTAACACTGAAATACTTGCTGCTTAGTCAAGCAACATTTTGTGGTTGAGAAATGAATTTAAATGCAAATTTCAGACTGGAGTTGTACAGGGACAGGATGTCCAGTAGAGACAAATCACCATGCCCAGGCCTACTGTGTGCGTGGGGGAGGCAGATAAAGTATGAAATTGCAACTTTGCAACTTTGATTCAGTCCTGCGGAGAAGGTAAAGAAGCCCTGCACTAAGGAGATACGGTCTGCAGTGCTCGCATTACCTGTTCAGAAAGCCCTGGTGCAGGAACGACAACAAGTCATCAACAGCACAGAGGGACCCTTAGGTCTACAAGGCATAGTTATAGCGCTCGAAAGCCACGTTTAATGGTTGTTTCAAGGTCAGCTGGGGACAGAGAAAGCTGCCTGTGATATTTAAGAACATCTTACCACCTTAGCAAAGCTTTGAGGCAGTGGGCACGTGGCTGGTGACGCAACAGGGTCAGTTTAGGGGATTCTTCTATGCAAGCTTATGGGCTTATCATGCTGAGATTAGTGCCCCATTGAATAGACGAGGGGTTCTGGATATTTAGTGATGCCGCAAACTGTCAATGCGCACACACAGTATGCAATCAAACTCTAGATGAGAAGACGCAAACGGTGCTGGTCAGAGTTTATAAGGGTCATGTCTTTCTGTTCCATACAGCTATATTTTTCTCTCTTAACTGCTCCTACCTGAGTACACTGTATCTACTTTCTGATCTCCCTCTCTCTTTCTTTCTCACTCTCTATCTAACTCACTCTGTGCTTTATGGTGGCCCAGCTGTGCAGGAATGATTTCTTCACACTGAATCTTGACCTTTTCGACTCAGAGAGGTGTTACAGCTGCATTCAGAGGCACTGCAGTGGTGTGCGCGATAGTTTCTTAGAAAGCAGGCTCGATCTATAGTCAAAACGAGCCCTTCTTAATGTTTTATGACTCATTTGGGGGCAGGAAGTGGCTGACTCTTCCTACCGTATTTCTTTTCCTTGCTCTTTTCTTCACAGCTTATGTCAATGACTGAATGCTGCTGATACCTGTGTTTGCAAAGAATCAGGTGCTCTGAAATGTTGTCAAAGTGTCAAATCAAATCAAGTTAAAGTAAATGTTGATGTGTGACTTCTTGGGATAGAAGTGTTTAACAGCAAACTTTTAAAGTATGTGATACAATAATTAAAAATAGATGCTTTTTTCATATGCATGGACAATTGACATGCACAAAGATATGATCAGTCACTGGCACCATCTATCTGGGTCTACTTAAAATTTCCTCCTGTGCAAACACTGTGCAGTTGTAGTGCAATGTGGCTCCTGTAACACACAGCATCTTTTGAAATGGTGTCCTTTCCCAGGATAAGGCCGCACAAACGCTGTCAAGCATTTACCACCTGGATGGAACATGCATCTATTGGAAGTGCAGCCCTGCATTTAAAGGCTTTTAAGCAGGCCCTGTCAAACACAAGGCGAGTGGTGAGGTGCTAGTTCGGCTCGGAGGTTTCGGCTGTGGGCTTGGCGTGCTGAATGGGCCAGGTATGAGGGGCTGGCTCCAGTGCATGCCCGTGGACGACCTTGCTCTCCTCACCCCGTGCTTTGGAAAGCCTCCCAGTCCTGTGGATCCACATTTGGACGTGCACCAAGTTTGCAGGCACACAGATGTTGTGGGGAGGCCAGATATTATGTCCACTTTTTCCCCCCTTCCTTTCCAGTAGACAAGCGAGATGATTCATATGTTTTCGGTATCAAAGGGCCCACACTCAGAGGCCACAACTCTCAAGCCATAGTCCAAAGGGTGAAAAGACACTAAGATGTATCTGTTTCTATGTTTGAAAGGATTAACATACTTACATAATGGTTTCTACTTTCATATAATCTTCTTAAATTGACTGCTTTTCTTGGGTTTAACATTATATTCACTCTACAAGTCTCAATTCCACCAAACAAGAACATTTCCTACTGAAGCATTCGACACAAATTGTGCAATTCATTGTGTTCTTTTTTTTTTCATAATATGTCTTTACAAAATGCAAATAAAGGATTCAAAGTGGACAAACATTTTAGCTTATTCAGAGGTCCTTCTTTATAGCATGCATAAGGACTCAACCAGAGCCAAAAAGTCTTCAGGAAAAAGCACTGTGCAAATTCTGAAGCCTTATCATACAGCTTTGTCATTTGCCCTGCCTCTTCATGTTTTGGAGCCTTCTAATACTTCCTACCTCAACAAGTCTCCAGCAATTATAAACATCTGATTTAAAGCAATTGTTTTCCAGCCTGTTGACTTCATTCTAGAGATCAGGAGTGGCATTATTCGCTGAGAACTTGTCGGACCTTCCAGACATGTTTCCAGTCTTGGGCACACCAAGCGCGGTGCATACCTCACTAATGAGAAGCCTCTCTGAAGGGTGCAAAACCTTCCACCAGTCAAAACACACCAACGGCACTCAGCAATCTACCTTACATGCTAGAAACAAATACATGCAAGTGCTTTCCTGTCCTTTTTTTTAATGTTTAAAAAAATGCAAACCTTTTTTTCCATAGCTAATTACAGCTAAATGGTGATGTGCTCACTGGGTAATTGATTTAATGAAGTTCCTATGAAACTATTAAAACCGGGTATAGGTCAGACGAGTGGCACCCTGGAGAGCCCATTGTCAGATGTTTAACTCTACCAATCTTTTCGGAAAGACATCGGGGCTAATAGGTGAAGTCCCAGCTGCCTGAATGGGACCAAACTTTTTTTTTTTTTAACAAACCTCACATGCGACTCTCCATGAGCTCCCCAAAGGGAAACGAAGACAGACAGTCGAGTTAAAACAAATGCAGCCACCTGAACAGAGAAGCTCATAAAAATACTCACAGTGCGACGTTTGCTCCCATTAAAAGTTTTCGGCTCCAGTGGGACTTTTTTTTTAATTACAGCTCAAGCTCGAGCAGAGAGATAAGACTACAGCTGCAACTGCCTCGTGTTTTCTCACTTATTCGGGAAACTTAAGATAGTAGGCAGGTAGGGTGCTTGGAAGGGTTTGGCACTCTGCCTGGACAGGGAATATGTGCCCAGTTTTTTTTTTCTTTGCACACAGCTCAGAAACCCAGTTAATCTTTTGACAACACGTTTGTAAAGTTGAAATCAGGAGGCATGACCGAGAAAGAAAAACGCTTTTGACAGAAACGTACATTTACAATTACCAGCCCCAGACTTCTTCAGAGGGACAGTTAGTATGTACTGATATAATAGTGTGGGTTGGAGTTTAAAATAAAGCAAATAAAGCCCACTTTATTTTTTTTTTCATCAGCTTTGTGCACGTGTTTTAGATTTGAGCAGTGTGTCGTTTTAATGAATAGCACCTTTCCATGTTATCCAAACCCAAAGGGAGCCGTTCATGCAAGACCTCCATGCCCAAACCGTTTAACAAGAGCTTTAACCCGAGTTTTTTTCTCTACCACTTCCCCCACCTAAAGCGAAATTTCTCCAAATATTTATCCAATATTTTCTACCAAGTAAATAAAAATAACGACCGGACACACAAAATCGGGGAGCTTTATTTGCATATATTCTCTATTTTTGTCTAATTAGTATGTGTGTGTGTGTGTGTGTGTGTGTGTGTGTGTGTGTGTGTGTGTGTGTGTGTGTGTGTGTGTGTGTGTGTTTAAATATATATCATTAATATAGCACACTACATAACAACTGTGTGACGAAGAAACTGCTCGAACTGTTAATTAACATGTATTATTATTATTATAATAAATAATTGATATGAAATCAGTTTTTCTGTCTTCTGCAAATTTAGCCTGCAATTAGCTTAAACCATTGCACAGTCTATGGAGCAATTAAAAGCGTGTCTGACTTGCAGAACTGTGTATGTGAGAAAAAAGCAGCTTGAAATTTTGACTTTTTTTTTCTGTATTAAATCATATGGAGCGATTCAGATACAAGTTGGACTGGTAGAACTGTGTTTAAGACAAAGAAACTGCTTGAATATTTTGAAATCCTGAACATTATGTAATATACACTTTTGCTGTATTCCTATTCCTATATGTGTATCCTAGAATGATCTTAAATCACAGCACAGTCTCAGGAACAATTCAGATGGAGTACTCGAACTGTGTATGTGACAAACTGCTTGAAAATATTATATCATTTTAATGTAAATATTTCTTTAATAAATAACCCCTTTCCGAAGGGCTGGCAGTGCAATGACTTTTAGATTCTTGTTGGGCGGAAAAAAAACCATCTTGGTCACTTTGAGCCCGTGTTAAATGGAATGAGAAAGTGACGGTGTGAAATGTGGGCAGACTGCAGTAAACAGGCTCCTCTGATGTGATTATTCTGTCTAATAAAGGCGAGGTGGGAGAGACCTCGCTGCGTTTTCACTGTGACTTCTGCTTTGTCTTCTCACCAGTGGCGTCTCCCAGTCTGACTCGCGCGGTTACTGATTTGCAGGCTGCATGTTTAAGGTAGCCCGTGTAAGTGATTTCCACGGGCACGGCTCTAAAGGAGGACAAAATCGTTGACAAAAGGAGTTGCTTTTTCGATTCAATAGCGTCGTTGGGACAACCGAGAAGTATTCCTCAGATAATAAGTTCCACTTCAAAGCGCCCCTCATTCAGCCGCCACTGCTTCAGCCCCCTTTTTTTATGAAGTTCCCCCTTTTCACTGCGAGGGGACTATCTCTTTGATTATTTTTCATCGTGTTTATTTTGCCCCCTTTCACAGGGCACTTGTTTGAAATAAATAAAAGATCATTCTTTCACTTGGCCCACAATGGTCGCTGGACAAAAGCTGGTTTGTGGGCGCTTGTTTCAAATTAAGCCCTGAATATGCCCTCGGGATTTCAAAGGTTCGGGGACAAAATATGAGAAGGTTCTGATCCAATGCAAATTGACTGCGCTAACGTGGCATGAAACGAAGGTCAGTGCAACTGTATCTTAATAGAGTGTCTCCAATTGAATGGGGGGCTGCAGGGAGGAGGAAGGACGGTTTTATAAGGTGCCCTTGAACTTCGCACCATTTGTGCTGCATAGGATCTACTCGAATCTTTCCTTTATTACAGTAGAGGTGCCTCCAAAAAGGGTCATTTTCATTGAGGAGAGCATCCACACGCCAACACATCCTCATTCTTTTACCCCTTAAAAAGAACACCATCCCACGTCTTGCTGCTTGGATGGGATCCCTTTTAGAGTCAGTTTAGGGGGTTTTCGAGCAAGTATCTTCAAATATGCCAGGCTCTTCAGCCAATCGCCATAGAAATCCCAATGCACCATGAAGATCGCCAGAGCCTTTCCTCTAGGAGGCAGGTCGCTTTGAAGCGGATCACCACTTCTGTTGGTCTCGGTTCTCTAGTCTGGACAGGGGCCACTGTGAAAGTGTGGCTGTCCGTTTTAATGGAGGAAATGAGGAGGACAAGAGGGGGGTGTTCATATTCTCAGCGAAAATTCCTTTTATTCTCAGAAATCTGTTCTGCCTTATTTTCCCCATGACTGATTTGTGTGATTTGACCGCCTTTTACAAGGGTGTACTGGTCATCCACAAGCTTTAGAGTGGATAGGCTGTTGCTGAAGAAACAATTTTACAGCTAAAAATAAGTAGCTTCTCTTTTACAGGGTTTCAAATTTTCATGTCCTTCGTCTTTATTTGTCTGAATTTAAATAAATTGCGTTATTGAAATAAAAAAAATCAATGTCTATTGATTTTTTTGTCAACATCTAAGAAATATGCTTCACATTTCATTACAATCGACTATTTTTGGTTTTAAATAATGCAAATCCACAACATTCAAGAGCTGACTGACTCCTTTTTTTTAATTCAACTCCATAATTTTTTTTACATGAGTTTCTGCACGAACATCAAAGACCTCCACAATCCTCTCCATTTCTTCCCCCATCACCACAATCAACAGCACCATGAACCTCACCAGGACAGAGTTACTACACAGGGCATGCGAGGGACATTTCACATTACACAGTCTATTCAAGTAAAACCTTTTCTTCTTCTTTTTATGTGAACACATTAAAAAAAAGCACTACATTTCACCAAAATTAATCATATTATTCTTTGGTGTATCTGTAATTAATTCCAGAACAACAATAAATTCAGCAGAATAAATTACAATGTACAAAAAAAAAAAAAAAAAAAAAAAAAAAAAAAGACTCGTTGGGATATTACCACAACATTCAGACACATCACCACGATTATCCTTTTTTTTTTTTTTTTTTTTTTTTTTTTTTTTTTTACAAATCCGTCAGGGAAACAGGCCCGTCCGTTTTACATTATTTAGGGTCTCAAAGGACATATTCGCACTCTAGAACCAGAGTTACATTGGCTTTTTGCATAAAATATACTTTTAAATAGTCCTTAAATATCACAAAAAAAAATCTCCCCGACCACAGTTATAAACTTTAACAAATATTCTTTTTTTTCTTTTCTTTTTTTTTAAGAACAAACCATTTTCTCTTCAGATGACAACTGATAGGCCTATAGTATCAGCTGCAAAAGCATTGGGAATGTTACATAACGATGAAAGAATAGACACTGGACGTCAGTACATCACTATAAAGACCTCTGGGGGGCATGAGCTACATAAACCTGTCCATACAAAGTATTATCTCTCATTGTTCATTGTTTCAAATGACCAATGTGAGGACAGACTCAATCAACTAAGAGCACACTGTGAATGCAATGGTCCCATGTGTTGATGGAATGGCAGTTTTCAGATAGGCCTCACGCTATTAATATTAAAAAAAAAGATCCAAAATGTCTATCCAGTCCACTGCTTTGCAGTTAATACCGTGGTGACAGCCTAAATGGCGTGACATGGACAAGCTATGCACATCTTGAGGGCTGGAGGCAGATGCTCTTCACCATCTGACATCCGCGCGCGGCGCTGTTCCTCCATCCTGCGAGTAGCTTACATGTATTGAATGGAGCGCTGGAGGTGTTAGTGTGACACCTTTACTCCTTGGGTGTCCCCATCAGAGCATCGTCCTCGGGTCGGAATGTCTATAAGAGTCCTCGTCCTCCGATTCCGACGTTGGCACGTCGCTGGAGGGCGTGTGGAGGTGGTTGGGCACGGCGCTTCCTTGGCACACGTACCACTCGTTGAGATTGGTCACCTGAGGAGAAAGGTTCGTGGAGCGGCTCCGGTGGGCCTCCACGCTCGGGGAGAGGCTCTCGCCCAGCCCGCCCGACGACTGATGGTACGCGGCCCCCGGGTTGACGGAGGGGGGCGGGGGGGACTTGCAGTGCACCTTCATGTGTTTGCGCAGGGAGCTGGGGTGCGTGTAGGACTTGTCGCAGCCCCTCACTTTGCAGTAGTACGGCTTGTCACTCGTGTGCACGTGAGAGTGCTTCTTCCTGTCACTGCTATTGGCAAATTTTCTGTCACAGCCGTCAAACTCACACTTGAAGGGCTTCTCGCCTGAAAAGGAAGCACAAGAATGATAAGAACTTTGCTCGAGGCTGCGTGTCTTCAAAGAAATGATCATTGGATGATTGGTTTTGGATGGAGGATGGAGTCTAAACTGACCCCTTTAACTGCACACACATTAAAGCAAAGTGAGGGAAATCAGGCTTGAAAGTATGGCCTGCATTTCTTCATGCAGCGGTTTGCAAATGCATTCATGAAACCACATCAGTCAGCATGCACCGCCACGATCCTGTGTCTCTTTGCACAAGCAGACAAAATAGAAATGCATTATTTAACAACACCACTTCCCAGACTCTGCAGAACATGTTGTATTTTGGCGTAAAAAACCCTCAAGTGGCTCTGAATGCAAAATGATATGAATAAATAAGTCACCAGCCAACCAAAAATGACCAACTGTACAAAATGCAAAAACATGATTATAGTATATATTGATGGGATATGTTTAATATTAAGATGTGCTCCCAACGTCCCCCTAGTATTTACCAAAATAAATATAAACATACAGATTTGATTCCCAGTTATCCCTTCAAGTCTACGGCCTTGATGAAACGCAAACTCCAGGCCGCACGATAAATCATGGACTTGTGATTCAAAGGTCTGGTTTACAAGTGATCATAAATATTTTGTGCGTTCTGAGGAATATCAAATCTCAGCCCGCGCCTCTGGGATGTGACTATAGGTTGCACCACGTGTTTGGAGTTTAGAAAGACAGAATAGAGCAAATTCAAAGGTCCAAGAAGGCTATATTTCGCCTATTTTTGTGCAGAAATGGCGGGCTTCTCCTCCCATTTCCTTACACGTGTGCATGGTTGTGAATAAGTCTAGATTACGAGGAAAGAGAAGGCAGCTGCATGGCTGCAAGAGTTCGCGGGCTGTTTTTCTCCACCACTGCAGCACATTTTGGCCTCCAACCGAAGCAGGAGGTGGGGGGCTGGGGGCGACCACCACGAAGTTGTGTTTTTTCAAATAAAATTTTAAAAGTGCTGCATGGGATATGATAAGGAACTTCACCAAAGACATCTCTAAGTTTGACTGAAACACACATGCATTAAAGGGATTACTGTCTATGGTGCACGACCCCCTAGGTTAGTTTTGCTGGGGGATGAGTACAAAAGTAATCTGGACCAGAATAAAACGCATGCATGCATGTCCTGTCCAGTTCAGAGAAAGAAAAGCGAGCTGTCTTTGCGGTTATGCACTTCTCACAGTTGAGTCCCTCTCCAAAAAGAAGAGAGGAAAAAAAAAA
>CM029369.1:21798422-21858422 GCA_017165825.1 Hepsetus odoe
AGTCATTAAAAGAAAAGAAAAGAAAAAAAAGTCACAAACAAAAAGAAAAGAAAAAAAGAAACAGTCCAACTGGAATGATGGTACATGGTTTTCTCACCTTCTGAAATGATATATATATATATATATATATATATATATAATAATATATATATATATATATATATATATATATATATATATATATATATATATATATATATAACTATATATATATATATATATATATATATATATATATATATATATATATATATATATATATATATATATATATATATAGAGCTATATATAAACTATATATAGAGCTATATATATAGCTAGTGTATTTACAGAACAACACAATGATGTCTGTCACATATAGTCTATACTCGCTTGTTTTTTGCCCGTTATAAACGCAGTCCTGGCGGTGTAATAAAACGCCTAGAAGCCGCTTCGCTCTGCAGTCCACCCCCCGGACCAGCCTCGCCGAAAAGTGGGCGGTAATTGTCGGTGGAAAATGGCGATCACCTATTAGTCGTCCGAAGCGGCGACGACGATTGGCTGCTGGGGCCTGATTGACGTGGCGGCCAGTATGAGCGCGGCAAGCAGACATCGGGCTCCAGTTAAAGGGGGCGTAAGAGGAGGCAGGGCCAGTCCGGTGAGAAAGAGACCCTCCGAGATAAACACAGCCAAGCGAAAGAAATAAACACTCCAATCCGAGATGCTTCAAGAAGTCGTCCTTCGTTTAAGGAAGACAGTAAGAACAAATTAGTCGTGTTCTTTTTTGCGTTTGATTAAAAAAATACAACCACATCGACTCGTTTTGAACGGAAAGACGCAAAGGAATCTGTTCCCTTCCTTTCCATGGGATTTTTGCGTTCCAAGTTATCCACAAGAAAAAAAACGAGCTGAGTAAGAAAGCTTGTGTTATCGTTTTTTTCTCTTCTGATCAGAACCTATAAGTTCGCCTCATGTCGTGTTTTCAGCATTGGAAGTTAAGACTTCCCTAGCTCCTTGTTGTTGTTTTTTTATTTGCATTATTGTTTATTTGTTTACTTCGCGCGCACCTGGGCTGCTCGATCGGCGGCGATCGATAAAGCGATGCTGCTGGATGCCGGCCACCAGTTCCCCGGCTTAGGAGTGGGGACGTTTGTGAGGCACCACGCGGCCGGCGACAGCTGGGAGCGGGGACTTGAGTTTGGCGCGCAGAACGGCTTCGTGGACTCGGCTCACATGGGCGCCTTCAAACTGAACCACGAGCTCTCTCCGGGACAGAGCTCGGCGTTCACGTCCCAGGCGCCCGCCTACCCCGCTGCGGCGCTGGGCGCGCATGCCGCCCATGTCACGTCGTACGCGGGCTCACCCTTCAACTCCACGCGGGACTTTCTGTTCTGTAGTCGCGGCTTCGGCGACTCGTCGCCGGCGGGCGGCCAGCACGCGATCTTCGGTCACCACTCGCACGCGGACGGCCAGGGCCACATCCTGTTCCCGGGCATCCATGAGCAGCACGGCTCGCACGGCTCCGCCAACGTGCTCAACGGGCAGATGCGCCTGGGTCTGGCGGGCGAGGTGTTCGGCCGCTCCGAGCAGTACCATCAGGTGTCGAGCCCCCGCACCGACCCCTACTCGGCCGCTCAGCTGCACAACCAGTACGGTTCCATGAACATGAACATGGGCATGAACATGGCAGCGCACCATCACCACCACCACCACCCCGGTGCCTTCTTCCGCTACATGAGGCAGCAGTGCATCAAGCAGGAGCTCATCTGCACGTGGATCGACCCGGAGCAGCTGAGCAGCCCTAAGAAGAGTTGCAATAAAACTTTCAGCACCATGCACGAGCTCGTCACGCATGTCTCCGTCGAGCACGTCGGCGGGCCCGAGCAGAGCAACCACATCTGCTTCTGGGAGGACTGTCCGCGCGAGAGCAAACCCTTTAAGGCCAAATACAAGCTGGTCAATCACATCCGCGTGCACACCGGAGAGAAGCCCTTCCCCTGCCCCTTCCCCGGCTGCGGCAAGTGTTCGCGCGCTCGGAGAACCTCAAGATCCACAAGAGGACACACACAGGTAAAACACCCTTCTACCTCTCAGCATGGCTCTGGGGACGCCGGGGTACGTTCAGTAGATTCGTTCGTCTCAGAAAGTGCTCCTTCCAAGATCATCATTAGATGCTTAGATCAGCACTTTAGATCCAGCAGTGGGGAGAGGGTTTCTGATTAAACGAATATTTGAAAAAGATGTAACAGGCCGTAGTGGTGGGCTTGTGCTCTGTAAACTTTAAACTGCTCAAAGGCGATGTGAGGGTTCTGTCCCGGGAACGCGCGCACGAGCTAAAGCCCCCTCAAGCAGATTTACAGTATGTGGTCCAATGCTGGCTCCCTACGTCAGGCTAAGCAAATGCACCCAAAGTCAAGTGCCAAGTTATCGCACTCTTTTAATATATGTATATATATATATATCTACATATATCAGTACGATTAAAAACGATGCGCGCAGACCTTGATTCTTTCCTAGTTTGCGGCAGTACTGGAGGGGGGTCTTTTGTTTTGCTCAGTAGCCTCAGAGCTAATGTGCTAGACAGGCCATCAGGAACCGTTTTCCTGTCAGAATACACACGCTACTGAAGTGCGAGGTGTTAATTGATTTGTATTGTTTCTAGGAAAAATGATAAACCCCGGAACTGCTAACCCACTGTTGCTGATTTGAGAAGCGGTAAAAATAAAGCAGCGCTTGCTCAGTAGTTGGTCGTTTATTTATTTATTTGCTCTGTTTTTAATATGCCAGTTGAGGACATATTTCTAAATAAAAGAAGCAGATTACGAACTTTTCAATTCTGCTTTTATTTTACAGTTCGATTCAGAGCTGTAAATCAAAGAGCTGATTTCTAAACGCTTTTTAAGGGTTCACGCGTTTTAGTAGAGCTGTGAAGATCGCCGTAAATTACAGCCTCGCACGCTGCTTCTGAATGTCATGTACAGTTGGATATTAAACACACATCACCTGTCTAATGTCATGAAGCTTTTTTGGTCATCTGTTTCATAATTATTGTGATTCCTTTTAGGGGAGAAACCGTTTCAGTGCGAGTTTGAAGGCTGCGACAGACGCTTCGCCAACAGCAGTGACCGAAAGAAGCACATGCACGTTCACACTTCAGACAAACCCTATCTGTGCAAAATGTGTGACAAGTCTTACACACACCCCAGCTCTCTCCAGCAGCACATGAAGGTAAATGCTCATGATTGCTTGTGCAATATATGCATATACGAGGCTACAGATCCCTCAGCAGCGATGGATATCGTATCATTTATTGGGCTCCATTAATGATGACCAAAAAAATAAATGTTTTGCAGGTTCACGAATCCTCGCCACCAGCCTCCGACTCATCGCCGGCCGCCAGCTCTGTGGCTCACACGAGTCCTCTCGCCCCGGCCTGGTGTCCCCCTCCACCGAGACCCAAAGCAACACCAACCTGTCGCCTTCTTCAGCGGTGCACACCTCAAACGGACACAGCAGCCTGTCGTCCAACTTCAGCGAGTGGTATGTGTAGGACTGTGCCCATCCACAGTGAAGCATCTCACACATGAGCCCAGAAAGACCAGGGAGGACCACACAAGACTTATACGGCAAACCTAGCGAACTACTATCTAAAAAACAGTCTTTTCCTCCAGGAGTGATCCAGAAGAAACGTGCACGAGATGCACTGCCAGTTTTTGTAAATACTATATGCCCTCTTTCCCAATGGTTGTAATAGATTTGGTCAGTTTTTGGTGTATAGATGTTGCTTCAATGGTAGCTATTTCTCTAACCGGACTTTTTAGTGCACATATTAAGAAGATGAAGAAAAAAAGTTGTACTATGGTAATAAATATTGTGAGCCCATGAAGGCAAACTGATTGTACCTAAACATCTATTAACTGGAAAGAGTGCCAAAGTCAACACCTAACGAACACAATATTTGCTTGTGAATGTATATTTTAGTTTGCTGGGCATAACCTGTGATGTTTTTATTTTTTATTTTTTGTGCTTTTGCAATTGTGAAATCTATTTGGAAGATTGTGAGGAAAATAAACGTCGTGCCGTTCAATTTTCTGTAACCACACCCTTCCTTTTGTAAATATCGACTGCCATATTTATCCATTTGTAATTAAATTATGGTATTTACTTGCAGATGAAACAATATTTATAAAGAATGTTTCTTTACTATAAATATGTACAATTATGAGCTGGACAAGGGCAGGTGTTTTGTTATGTGTTTTTGTTCAAAGTTTAAGAGGTGTTTTCTCCATTATTGTGATAAAAAAAAATTACTGCATACAAATATAATAAAACGTGGTGCAAGTGTTAACCTGCTTTTTTCCCCCTGTGCTCT
Organism: Hepsetus odoe; assembly: GCA_017165825.1. Taxonomy (NCBI): domain Eukaryota; kingdom Metazoa; phylum Chordata; class Actinopteri; order Characiformes; family Hepsetidae; genus Hepsetus; species Hepsetus odoe. Next base: position 21,802,774 of record CM029369.1, read on the forward strand.
TTTTCTCTCTTATGCTTTTGTACAGTAAACTATGCTTTACTCGACGGTTACTATTTCCATATTAGGGCCCTTCCATCGTTAATTTATCAATTTATTTTTAATCCTTGTTATACAATGGCCTGATTGACAACACAATCACACCACGTTCAAGAACAAGCATTTATTATAAATTATACATTTATTCAGGGCAGTTACAAAATCTCCCACATACATTATGTTTGCATTTCATCCAAAAGAAGCCACTACTGTGACTTTATTTGTATTATTATTATTGTGCTTGAGGTACATTTAGGCAGTGGTTTGCCATTGGACTGCTAGATGGATTTACATGTTTATTTTATGCAATCTTAAATAATTTTGAAATTTGCTGAACACGTTCTCCCATTCTTGAGGCTTCTCCAGTTTTATGCTAGACATACTTGAACTTGAACTTGACTCATATTGGACGCGCCTATCACTTTTCGCCCTTGAAAAGTGATAGGCGCGTCCAATTGGGCTACTCCTGGGACGTCTGAGTAGCTCAGGCAGGAATGAACATCTCTGCTTATTTACTGTTTATGCTCTAAAATCGTCTACTAGGAAATCTTACCATAGCTCAACACTTCGGTATTTCCACGTAGACACGTACAACCATAAAAACTTGCTTGAGGTAAACTGTTGTGTCATAAACTGCTCGTTTAAGTGGATAGGAATACTTTAGGGTGGTACAAACCAGCACCAACGTGGCTGAAGATGGCCAGTTGGCATGCGTCATATCATTTGGCAAGCCCCAACACCTTAAAGTCACCAGCTGAGCTGTTGCCTCTCCAGGATTGTGATGAAAAGCAGCATCCCTCAGCACAACGAGTACAAAAAGCTGGACTTCATTTGAGGGACAAAAAAAACCAAAAAAAACCCACAAGAAATCGCTGCCACTTGGGCGCTGTCTAGATTTCTCAGCATGGGAGGATGGAATGAATTTTGAATATATAATGTGCAAAGCCTGCAAACAGAGACTGGCCTTTTGGCTGTTTTCCAACGACCACAACTGCTATTTAGTGGCTTTGGGAAAATCCACGGCCAACAATTTTCTGACACTGGAATCAACTGAGAAAGAAGTGAGACTTAGTTGAAACTGGAAGAAATATATGACATCTTATTGTCAAAAGCGTCTTGATGTGATGCATTAAATCACAGTTTATGTCGTATCATTAAGTTATAGTAGGCTAGAATGGAATGGCATCGCTTTAATTCTTCCAAATGTATATGGATGCTGTGAACGCATTGTGCCAGCTTTCAGGTAGACCGACCTGATGGCTCGTAGCTAATTATACAGTCAGAATGATAGTGCCATAGGTTTTAGTGCATAGTTGGTTTGTTGGACGTGCATTGGCTGCACTGTATATTGGTGACCCGTTTTGGGGAGACAAGTCCTGTGACCTGTAGCGAGGCTGAAAGGTCAGAGTGTCACGCAGCGAGCAGAGACCCCTTTCCTCCTCAGCTCATGCTGCTGTGATATTGATCCGCGCGGGGCGAGATGGAGATGCATAAGTCAGCTCTTTCCCCAATGATGTTTATTTATTACAGTCGTGTTTGTTGAGAAACAGATCTAGAACTCCTAATGTTCATTCTGTGTCACACTCTTTAATGTCCCACTCAGAAAACTGCTGTTGTTAATCTGAAATTGCAAACATTCTAATGTTGCATGCATGAAATCAGGGGGTACAATGGATGAACTAAGGTACCTTCCCGGTTCTGGATTTGGATTGCTTTGCGGCATGCTGGACGCCAGATCCCACAAGCAGCGCGCGCGGGGAAGAACGCGAGCGGTCACAATACAGTCAGACAGTGAGTCACAGGCGCGTGCGCACCCCCCACCCCACCCCAACGCGCGCGATGTAATTAAATATAAAGTCTCTGTCAATAGCGAATCGTCGACACGTCATAATTAGTTACGTCAAGTGTAACAAATCGGCCTTCCAGTTTTACTTCCCAATTTGTGCTTTAGGTTCTTAATGAGCTTTAAGGTGTGAAGGTGACCAATGTGATCTGAGGTCATTCGGAGATGTGGAGAATCTGTGCGCTTTCTATCTTTAGACTAATGGCCACCCTCATCCCCTCATCATCCACCCGTTATATCCACACCTGTAGGTATATGATCATAAGACCATGCCCCCCCCCTCCCTCTCGCACTACACTGTTCACATAATCTCACTTCAATATGGGATGATTTTCTAGGTTTGTTGCTCATAGTGAAAGCGACAAACAGTGGCAGGAAGACATAATCAGCAAATGTTTTCAAAATCAAAAATTTTTCCTCCAAAGAAAGCCACCGTAGTCGTTTTCTGTTTTTTCGTTTGTGTAATTATTCTGGTTAGGTGTTACTTAAACGATATTTAAAATGTGAGCTGATCTTTTTGGCGTAATCCTTTCCAGTCCCCGTTATATCAAGGTGTAGCCTGATCAGGGAACTCCACATGTCAGGATCGGCCCCAAAGAGCTGCATCACCCATGACTCCCACGTTACAGACAACACTGCCCCGAAATAAACACATTCAGTCAGGATGCCAGCTGAATGACCGGCGAGCTGTTCATTAGGAATTATTATTTTCATAAATCAGTTTCAACGAGGTGATGGGGAGAACGCCGTACACAGAAATATTCTTTACATCATTTTACATTTTATAAATCACACGCATACACTCTGGCGCACACACTTTGAATACTCAAAGGATACAGGAAGAGCAGCAGCTCTGTTTACAGAACGGACCGATACACTACAAACACATCTTCGAGTTTACACACCAATAAAAAGTCCAAATTCAAATCATATTAGGGCTTTTACCCCCAAATCTAGCATGAAAGTGGAGTGGCGCGTGTCTGAGTGGATAAAGATGATAAATGAGTGCATTTTATTAGAAAAGAAAAGTATATGCACACTTTTATTTACATATAAAATGTATATATATATATACATGCACACGAGCGCGCGCATTATATAACATTATACAGATATATAATATATTTTATAAAAAGAATTAATATGAGTTGATAATTTCGTTTTGGTTTACAAATGCATTCATAATTTATAATTCATATATATATATATATATATATATATATATATGCTAATATATATATATATATATATATATATGCTACTGCTATATATATATACACACACATAATTAACCAGGCGTGTGCGCGTGACTGACTTCTCTTACTGAAGCGCAAAACATTGTGTGTTAATAAGTGATTATACGTGCTGTATTGCAGAACCCCACCCTCCTCAGCACTTCTCTTTTTAAGTGAATATAAAAAATAATCTATTTTTTCTGCCATCAGATTCCACGTACAAAAACACACAGTGTGTGTTATTAATACATAAGATTTCTCAATTAAAATCCAGTCAGCGGTGCAGTTTAAGGGTGTTTGTCTTCGCGGTTATATTTAAATAGTAGTGCTTGCTTCCGTGCAGTTCATAATCCTGAAGGTCTACGGACTGACCAGATCTATTATTTTGGAGGCAGCAGAGTGAGTCTGCGGGTTGTCAGCTGTCCAGCAGGATGCTCTAAGACGAATTATGATAGAAACAGCCTCCACTCTTATTTCATGTTCACTATTTGAGATATAAAGGATGGGGTTCAGTGTGTTTATACCGACTGCTATTTATAGGTTGGCCTGATTCAGATGAACCCACGAACTGAGACTGGATCTAGTAGTGTAGGTGCAAGGCCAGCAAAAAGTCATTTCTTTTCAAAGAGACGTCTTCCATCTAGTATCTCTCTTCAATGTATTGTCGTCGGTATATTAGCCTCTGTTTGACTTTTTCACGTGACTGGGACCCCGTCTTTCCAATACATTTTATGGTGCCTGCAAATAATTTAAAGACTCCTATCTATTACTGAACACTATATATATATGTATATATATGTATATGTATGTATGTATGTATGTGTATATATATATATATATATATATATATATATATATATATATATATATATATATATATATATAGTGTCAAATAATAGACTCATGTATTACCTTGAGTGCGTGCCGTTGTGTTCTATTCTGCTCTATTTTAGTCTGGCTTTCCACAGCTTATGCCAACTATATAAAACATATTAAACATTCTAACCTACTGAATTATTCAGATGGCCTAAAATAACTGATTTACGAACATTTTACTTCTCCCTTGCATGAAGAAACTATTACATTTAATAAAGGACTGAAATAAAAAATGCATACAGAAGTATGTTTTACAGACGAAGTGCGATGCCTGACATTTCAAAGAATGCGTTTACATCTGTTACTATTCCAATTCAAGCTGAAGAGTTTGGTTTCCCTGTTAACGCGCTAATTCTTTCCTTTTCGTTGAAGCTATGCACAGGACTGAAGGTCTGCTTTCTTTGCAGGCAGAGATTACAGTAAAAGCTGAGTTTTGGGGTGCGTGAGGTGTTTACTGCCTGATCTCTCCGTTCCCACCAGCGCGTGCTGACGTAGCTGAAACCGGTGACTGTGATTGGCCGAACAGCGAGGGGCGCCGCCGGGGGTGAAAGGTGCACAAAAAGGCGCCAAAGCCTTGATTATCGGGCTAGCTCTGATTCAGAGAGCAGTTTACAGGAGTAAAGTACGGTTGTTCTGTCTTTCGGCCACTTCAGTTCAGGTGTTTACCTTCAGCAAAAGCTAGAAGTAATGACATCTAGCGGAAAGAGCAACACTGTGTTATTTTACTGTCTATGTGAACAAAAAACGTAGCTTAATGCTAACACGTTTGTCAGGTGAGGTTATTGGGGTTTAGCTCACACTTAACTGGTGAGTTAATATTGCAGCTCATGTTTAGTGTATAAATGAACAGCACTAGTGTAACTGTGCGCTTCTATACCTCTCTCTCTCTGTCTCTCTCCTACACACACACATTTCCCACCTTTCAGAAGTCCCGCTCTCTCTCATAGCCCATGTTGTGTTTGTGTGGAAGTCTGTACAGTTGAGTTTCCTGTGTTACAGAATTCTGACTTTCATGTTGTGTGGCGTGGGCGCAGACACCGCCTTTCTCCCACAGCTGAATGTGCTTTCTGTGAGTGAGCGGGAATAGCTGTCACTTCTGGCCCAGAGAAACAAACAAAAAAAGGCCAACTCCTGAAGGAAATGGCGTGCTTTCGCCCATTCTGACAAACATGACCAGGCCATACAAATAACCTCAAAGCAAACCCTCTTTCATATGGCTAACCTTGGGTTTTGTTTTCTGAAGTCATTTAAAGTTGCTATACCTGGCTGAGCCTTCCCAGCCTTTGCCCTGTGTATCATAAAGTATAGCAATGTATATAACACAAATGCACTATAAACACTAAAAACTAAATCTTTGTTTTTTTTTATTACTAGTCCCTTTTTTGCAGAGTCTAATGAGCTGCTTAGAAAGCACCAAAAAGGTCTTTATTTTCTAGCCTCCACAATACAAAAGGCTTTCATAAAAAATATTGTAGACCCCATGAGTGGGTCGTGATTGCCCTAGGGTGTCTAAACCCGATTACCAACATTCCAGGTTAATGAAGAGTGGTGAAACTTTATGGAGTTGTGGATAAATGTACAGAAATCTGACCTTTACATGAACAACTTTATTGGCAGAACTAACTCAATATTACATTACACCATTGTTGGACCAAAACCTTATTATTATGCCAGGAGAAGAAAAACTTGAATTGTAATCAGTCTTAACACTGTAAAAACACTGTAAAAAAAAACGCAGACAAATAATGCTTTCGAAATATAAATAATGATTGTTTAGTTTTATCAAATTACAAAATGCAAAGTGAGCAAACTAAAGAAAAATGTAAATCAGATCAATATTTGGTGTTACTGCCTTTGCGCTAAGTAGCATCAGATTCTTATAGGTACGCTTGCAAGTCAGGGATTTTGTAGGATTATGGTCAGTGTTTGATACATCAGTTTTACCAAACAGGTGCTGATGATCATCAATGTCACACGGAGGTTGAAACACGGTCATGTTTGGAACAACCTACCAGCCGAGTTCCTTCAGAAACTGTGTGCAAGTTTGCTTAGAAGAACTGATGCTCTATTGAAGGTAAAGGGTGGTCACACCAAATATTTAGATTTCTTTTGTTCATTCACTGCATTTTGTTGATTGATAAATAGGTATTAACACTTCCATTTCTGAAAGCATTGCTGTTTAGCATTTTCACATACTAAACTTTTTGCACAGTACTTACTCATATATATATATATATATAACATATATATATATATATATATTTTTAATTATTATTATTTAAAAATGTATTTTTTTTCCTCTGGGTATTTTTCCAAAGTGTAGAAACAAATTTATAAGGCTTAGCATTATGGCAGCCTGTAGCATCCCCCAAGAAACAAACAACAAAAAAAAAACCTCTTCATATTGCTCATGTGCTCAATGTTGTTTTTTGTCCTCCCAGACTGCTTTTATGGATAGTGGACTGAGGCAGACTTTCTGTCTGAGCTCTGAGTTGAGCACGGTGTAGTTCTTTACTTATTGTCTGTATCTCTCTCTCTCTCTCTCTCTCTTTCTCTCTCTCTCTCTCTCTCTCTCTCTCTCTCTCTCTCTCTCTCTCTCTCTCTCTCTCTCTCTCTCTCACACACACACACACACACACACACACACACACACACACACACACACACTGATATTGGATTTTGGTGAGGGCTTCACCGGGTTTCAGTGAGATAAGCTAGCAAACTCATTTAAATTTTGACATGTGCTGAACTGAAAACTCACAAGGTGTTGCTCGGCTTTGTAAGGAGCAATATAAATTCTTGTCCCACTTTTTTAAAGGTAGGCCACTACAGATTAAGGAAATTTTCGATTTCTTTACAGCTCTTAATACAGAATTACATCTCCACTCTTGTACCGTGCTGATCCATAGCAGCCACAGCTAGCCTGCAGGGCCTAAAGATGCTTTCACAGTTCAATTTACAAAGTCTTAATGACAGAAGTAGATTTGTTTTATTTGATAGTAAGTTGTGATACAGTTTTAGAGAATTTAATTGTATCTATATTTTAGCTGTATTATATAGATAATTTTAAGACCTATATTAGACCCATTTTTATTCCATTTGCTGTTTGCTGGATCTGAGAGGGTCAGGATTTTCTTGTCGGTGACATCAACAAGGTAAAAACATACTGAACAGCGGTGGCCTAGTGGTTAGGGAGTTGGCCCCGCATCGGAAGATTGTGGGTTCGATTCCCACCCTAGTGGGTTGCCCTGAGGTACCCTTGAGCAAGGTACCGTCCCCATCACTGCTCCCCGGGCGCTTTCAATAGCTGCCCACTGCTGCACGTGTGTGTATGGGTTAAATGCAGAGGTCCAATTTCGTTGTGGTTCATGTGTGCTGTGCCGTGACCTCGCAATGACAAGGGTTGTCACTAAAAAAAAAAAAAACATTGTTCCCCAAAAGAATCAACATAAAATGAAGGAACAACACAAAATGCAACTTCTCATTGTTGGCTGTAATGCCATTAGCAGATAATGGCAGTGAAGTTTTTTTTTTTTTTTACATTTTTTAAATTACTCTTTCATCTTCATTTGGGAGGCACTAGGTATTGGGATTTATGAAAAAAGATAGATAATCAAACAATGTAGCCATTTCATTTATGAATAATGGAGCCAAAATTGCAAAAAAATATAGCAATGAATAATTGCCTTACATTTTATGATGGTGATAATATAAATGTGATGGGAGAGTACTTGAAGTTAAGGTATCTAAAAGTTCTTCATTCAGCTTGAGTTTCTTTCACTTTGAGCCTGGACATACTGAGAAATTCAGTTTTCTTTTTAATCTTCACATCTACAGGCCCAGTTTTAACGTGCACATAGTGTTCTGCTCCCCTGCAGTTCATTTTTATTTTAACAGTACTTAAGGAGCAAAACACAATTCAGGAAGATTTATATGAGTTGAGAGGGATGAGTGTTGATAGCTGACTTCATGATATCAAGAGAATACAGACCCCCTCCTTTACCTCTCTGAGTAAGCCTCTTCACCACTGTCTGCTGTTTACTCCCCCCCACACATCACCTTTGACACAATCTCCAAAGGAAATGTAGAAATCCTGGTGGAGTGAAACCCCCTTTACACTAAGGACTTGATTTGATATCCCTGTGAATATCTAATAGCTTACAACTTTTTGACTTTGCCCACATCAAAAGTTCATAAGTGGCCTTCCACATGTTATTAAAACAGTCAGGAATGGTTGAAGATGAACATCAAAACAGTAGCAGTCTGTGCGAAATGGATTCCTGTGCCATAAGTTCCAGAACTGATCCTAATTTTTTATTTTCGCTGTCTGGTCCTCTCAAGAGGAGGCCTAGCGCCTGCAGAGCTCTCTGAATACAACAAAAACATCTTTGTCTCGTACAAATATTAGTCCAATTTGATACTTTTTCTTTCAAAACAATGCTCAAGGCTCTGGAAAAAGGAGATGTATCTCTGACTCTGATATCTGCTGCACTCCACTGACTATGATGTGAGGACTGTGCAGTGGAGTGCTTCATTTCCGCCATATTTATCAATGTATGTCGTACCACATGGGGTGCATTTCAGATCGCTCCATCAATATTATCAGCCTGGAGCGACTGGTTTGAAGGCAGGTCCTTTGCTGCTTGGGTTAGTGAACTGGAAGGAGCTAATTTGATTGACTTTGAATGCCAAGTTGCCATGCTGGAAGCCTGGATTCCCCCGACAGTCTAGGCACTCATGGTCAGTGAGCTCATCAGTGGCTAGTCAAGTAGCACCTGACACATGTCAATGTTGAGAACAACAGCACACGCAAGTTAAGCTGATGCCCAGAGTGATGGTGATTTGAACGAAGGGGACAGATTGTATTTAATGACAGTTTTGCGATGTGTGAAGATTCCCTTATGACCTCAGCTCAAATGAGAAGCTGCAATTGGGACATATTATTTGGAAGACATTGTGAAAATTATGATAATTAATTGTAAATGCTTTTACTGAGAGGCAACTGTCATTTTTGGTGAAAATTGCTTCACACATTAAGTCCACAAGGATCCTCTTTCTTGCCATTTGTTCCCATAATCTGAGACTAATCCCTCAGTCATACTCATGCATTTCAAAGACTAGTGAATGTAAGGGATGCATAGGTTTGTTAAACTAACACCCATTTAAATGATTAGAGTTGTCACACAGCTGGTTTCACAATCAGTCAAAATGAACCTCATATATTTATGCAGTTTGAATCACTGTTACCCTGAAAATACCTAGGAGTGTGTCAGCTTGTCTAAACACATGAATCACACAAGTAGTGCCATCCTGCCATTGAATTTTGGCCTTCGGGACTGAATCATTGAGAGTGTTGTGACTTCTTTAGGGTGGGTATTCTTGATTCTAGGGTCCTATTGTTCCAATTGTTTATTTATTCCACAGTGATTATATTAGAGGTGGGCAATTTTCCCAATATATGATTCAAACTTTTTTATTTCCTGAAGATTGAAAAATTGACTAATGAATATAATAATGTTTTCTACTACTTGGAATTATGGAACTACTTAAAATCTGGTTATGTAGTTGCATTTGTGTAGTGTAGTTTTTAAGTACTGATGTTATAAAAATATATTCTGAATAGCATATTGACTATTGAATTCAATTAAGTTATCAAAATGTACCTTTATACTTTTAGAATCATTGCCAATATATCATCTAAAGCTGTTTTTCGAGTTTCAACGATTTAACATTTGAAAATGTTTTAGCCTTGTAATGATATTCAAATATTCAACATTTTCATCTCCTGTATATATGTGTGTGTGTGTGTGTGTGTGCATGCGTGAGAGTCTAAAGAAAGATACAGTGAGTACAGCTACCTTTTTCAAGATGAATCACCAGGAGCAAAACAGTTATCAATGACAAGACGTCAGAGTGCCTGCCAGTAACATTTACTTTGAGAAATATGCAGGCAGCTGCCAGTGGCTTCTTGCCGCCACTCACAGTTGTTCGACATAACTGCGGCACTGAAGGGCCTATCACGTGCTGCAGCAAGTGTTTTTGCAGTCTCTTGGCTGTCCCATCTTTGGGATGTGGCCCTTAAAAGTGTAGTTGATAAGCAAACAACGCCAAGGTTCAGAGGAAAATGAGTGGGCTTACTTCCCACCTCGCTGGCCTCATGCTTGGAGCACTGGCCATGGCAATCTCTAGTGGGTGCTATGCCAGGCTGGGGGAGCCACAACGGCCCTCCCCCAATTTCCCAGCACTTGACAAATAAATGGGAAACACTGTTTACAGCTTCTGACAATAAAGCAAGGGGAAGAGGGAATTGCACAAGCAGAATGGCAAACCTGACTGTCGCTGTTTAAAAAAAAATTGCTATTTGATGGTACGGCAGACCATAAATGTGAGTGTGTGTATCTTTTTCTTTTCCTTTTTATTTATTGTGCTCGACATTCAACTTCCAAACACTGAAATGTAACATCCCCTTGTTGGAATAAAGCAGCAAAGCTGAGGTTGTAATACAGCAGACTAATTGCTTGAAAGGGTCTAACCTCCTGTTGTGCCGCTTGAGTTCAAGTCCAGTCAGATTTAGCATGTGTGTGTGTTAGATATTGTGTACTTAATTGAAAGACCCACTGAACATTGGCGTGAAGCTAAGGGGAATTATTAGGCATTAACCAGGGTCCTTCTGGGAATTGGGCCCTAATCAAGGAGCCAGGGAGTGAGCTCAGAGGCTGATGAGAATTATGACGATTATGACATGTCAGCACATGTCTGTAGGACAAGTGGACAGACAATGAGTTAATCAAGAGCTGGATTAAATGGCTCCCATGCTGCTTGGAAGCCACCCTTAGACACTACACTAGTCACTGGAATCGTTTGCTTTGTAGTGTCAGACTAGGCCTTAATTTGTTGTGTATATATATGTTTTGGGTGCTTGAATTATTCATCTCTCACTCTCTCCCCTACCAAACCCTTGTACTAGTTTGCCTCCAAGCAGAGTGTTAACCTTCCTGAGTTCAGAGCCACTGTGAACAGCTGTGGCTTTTAGCCTTGAATTTGATGGGTACTGTTGGAGGCTACACAGTTGTTTCCAACATTTGATCTGTCGTGTCTAGAGAGACACTTTTTTTCCAGCCACCTTAGACCAAAAAAAAAAAAAAAAAAAGGATCCAATGGCTTGGACTGGGGCTTGCTGTAAGTATGCTATGAATACATTAAAGCTAAACATTTACTTAAATTCAGAATATAGAAAATTGCATCAAACTTCTCAGATTGTGTTTGTAAATAACCTCTGTTGGGAATCTGATGCATTTTGATGTACTTTTCAATGCTTTCAGTGCTGTAGGTTGGTATCTGCATGTAGATCAAATTATGTAATTCACCAAAAAGGAAAGCATTTCAGAGACGTGCGTTCAGACACCTATCTATGTTAGCAAATAGAGGACAAAAAAAAATCCCCAAATAAGCCTCAAATAGCAAACTTTTGTTCCCTTTACTTGGCTGTTGTTAACACATGCAGTATGGGTGCATGAGCACTACAGCACAGGCGTCAATTCTGTGTTTATATGTAGCTGAGGCATGTATTGATTTGCCATTTGGAGAAAAAGAGCAAGCTGATGCTTGTACGATTTGCAGTGGAGAGGCAGTGCTATTCACCGCAGCCTACCCCTCATCCCTTTGCTTACTGTATACCTGATTTCATAACTGCTGGGCCCTGCCAGCCACAGGGGGAAAAACTCTCAAACAATCAATAACTCAAATAGTACCTGACTTCTGGAGTACACGCTGTAGCACAAACCTCTATTTTTAAATTGTTTCGCTCTTCAGGGAAACTCTGCTCACTCTTATTTGTAGAAGGCCTGTTCCCTTCATTAGATGCCTTGGTTTTTGTCTTAGTGCTGAGCTAATTGATTGGACCTCACATATGTTAATCTGCCATTTGAGGGAACAATGCCCTGTGTGCTTGAATTTACTCCCCCCTCCCATCACTAATAAAGCCACCTTCCCTGCTGATGGAAAATTGTCAGTTTACCTCAAGCTACAGGGGGCTTGGCAATCAGGCCTTAAAAAAAGCACTGACAGGTTAACCTGCTGTGCTCAGGGGTCTCCTGGGAGAGGACTCCTCTGCAGTTTTACATGCTACGCTTCTGGCGGCCAATGAAGGACTCACCACATAATAGAGTTGTTACCAGCCACTTGAGTTTAACCTTTGCAGACCTTGGGGAAAAAAAATTGAGAATGCTTAAAACCACATTGTGCTCTTTTTCCCCTCCCGTCACTTTTCTCTTCAACCTCTCTCTCCTTCATTTGGCTTTTGCAAGCAAAAATGGTCTTTGCTTTCGAAGAACAGGAAGTACATTACAGTAATCAGACACCAAGGATTATAGTGTTACTGTTATGTGAGAAACCATTGCATGAACTTTGTTCAAAGCCACATGTTTTAAACTAATGTTTTCAGACGGTTCACTTTGTAAAAAAAATTTAAAAATGCAAGTTTAGTGTTAGATCTTATTTGTTAAGCTAGATATTAGTTATTAGATATCTAATAGATTATTAAATGAATTACATCAGTACACAGATTAAAAACAAAATGAGGAATATCAACAATGACATTTCATTTTGAGGCCAGCAGAGGTTCTTGTCACTTTGATTTTGGAAGATATTATGTAAAGGTATTTGACATCTTTTCTGAATCTCAAGAGTAGTGTTTGAACAGCTGCTGAGGATAATGTGCAGGGAATGTATTGGGCTAAAGTACTTCCTGTGCTACAGTCATGAATGGGTGACACGTTTAGTGTACAAAAGAATACATTTAACCATGAATTTCCCCACTCAGCAATAGGCAGTTAGTGGGATGCTTAAGGATTTTCCGTTTTTGGAGGTCCTCCACAATGCTCTCCACATTTGGAATTGGGCGTACAGCATGAAGACAATGTGTCTTGGCAAGATGAGAACATTCGTCATCATTTATCATGTAGATGGATCCTTTGTCATGCATTATGCATTGCCAACAGCACATTCTACCGATTTATGTCACCTGACATGCACAGTGCTAGATTTCATTTCACTATGCCATAATGTTCAGTTACGAGGCACTAGCTGCAACTTGGTTGAATTACACAGCAAGTATGTGAGGATTGCACAGTCATTGCACTTTGCATCTATTGAATCCATTGAATTATATTTCAGTCACAGACACCGTGAATCCCATGTGCCTCCCGTCTGGCTCATCTGTCCATTGTAAGCAAAAGAATTAACATGCATTGTGTTTGATTGACAGTTCTAAAGCTGAGGCCGCATGTATCATTGTCACATTTTGAACCGTTAAATGTTTAAAGAAAATGGTTTGACACATAGGTTTTAGTGCAATTTAGTAGGTCTTTGAGAGAAATAGTGATAAGATTTCTTTATGTCAGCATATCTTGACTTTTCCTTTCCCTGGTAGAATTATGATGTGCGTATGTCTTTTATCAGATTTTTCTTACGCACAGGCAGCTATAGCGATGAAATTACAGATACTTCAGGGAGCAGTGACACAATCCAGTCATCTTGCACCTCTTTTTGAGTGATTTCTTGCTGTCTGTCTGTTGGTCTCCACCCCCCACCCCCACCCCCTGCATCTCTCTCTCTTTCTCTCTCTCTCTCTCTCTCTCTCTTTCTTTTTCTCTTTCCTTCACTCTCCCTGCCATATAATCTCTCCCTCTGTATGTCTCACTTTCTGTCTTCCTGTCTCTTTCTCTCTTTTCTCCCCTCTATAATCTGCTTTAAATTCATGTTTCAGTGGATATAGAGGGAATTCAGACCCAAAAATGTCATACTTAGCACGATTGTTTCATCCATCTGAAGAATACCCACAGGATGATGGTGAACGTTTAAAAAAGGGGTTTGGACTGATCCTGATCTGACTAGCATTTTTTCCCCCCTATGAAGTAATGTGGAGTTGATGCGCTCTGGGGGGCACATCCAGTCTTGATGTCTCCATCACCAACCCTTACAGCTCACTAACCTACAGTGGAGGCCTGTGATTGAAGGAAATTCTAATAAAAGCGTTATTCCTTTCCTCTTCCAGAAGGCTTTGATATCTGGAAAAATCCAAAAACTACGGAATATTTTTTATCTTCAGTATTTCCAATTTTAAAATACCATTATGTTATATTATACGTTTGGATGCAATTCATGAATTGTCAGAAAATGACTGGAGTTTATTTAAAGCTACTGAAGTATAATTTAAAATTTGTGTTATGTGTTGTCCTTTTATGAGCAGTAGGTACACGGCTCATTCTCTCCTCTCTTTACTTTCCTTTCAAAATAAGATCCTTGAAAAACAGTGCAAGGCTCCCCTATGGAATGTGTTCTATGCCACTTACTGGATGCCACCTCTCTATGAAGGTGGAGAAAGTGGAGGCAGTAAGTCATTTTAGCACCTCGGCACAAAGGAAAGTGCTGAACAACTGGCTAATAAACACCTTCTCTTCCCTGCCATGTTGATCCAGTTGTTGATAGTAATTCCCAAGAATGTCTCCCCTGAGTTCAATTGTCTGTCACTTAATTAGCTCCAGTTTTATCACCACATGTTCCTCAGGTGTGAGATAGGTGTGTATGTGTGTTTGTGTGTGTGTGTGTCGGTGTGTATGCACGTGGTTATGTATGTGTGTGTTCTTGTTTATCATGGTCTTTGTAAATAGGTGTTTGTACACACAACATTTGTTTAGTGAACTGTTTATTTGTTAGTGTGTTTTTGTGTCAATGAGTGAATTGGTTGTTCACACATTTGCACATTGTCAGCATCATGATAATTGTTTGCTGCTTGCTAGCCTTTTGCATCTAAGGTTGAAAGTGACTAAGCTAAAACATAGTTTATGGCAGTGCAGCCATTTTCCATTTGTTTAAGTTTTTGTTTAATGCTACCTATTTTTTGGTTTAATCAGTAAAACTGAGCTACAAGTGTTTTATAGAGGCCCTCGTTTATTGATGGTTCCATGACAGTACACACATGCAAGCAATGGAAGAAGAGAGTTACTGCTTAATGAAATCAACATATAAAAGTTGACTTTAAATATGTAGAAAAGTGTTTGGTTGGTTTCTATTTATTTCCAGTCGGAGTGAATTGATCTTGAGCTCCTTGCACTGGCCTTTAATTTGTGCCCGGCTTTGACCCTATGCTGTGCAGGGATATTCATTGCATCCCTTTTAGTCAATTCATTTAATTATCCCTTTCTTCATGGGGGGCGACTGGAAGCACACCATGAATGTTGCTTCCTCAATCTGAATGTATAAGCAATGGCTGTTATGAGCTGAGTATATTTTCTATCATCCTCAAATCACTTACTGGTGCCTAATTTATGCAAAATGTATGCAAAATAAGAGCCATGGATGTTTCCCCTGTTTGAGCTTAATGTGCTGTAGACACTGATGGAATACCCTCTTTTTTGTTGAGTGCTATTAATTTAGCAAACCGTTTGTGGTTGCTGTTGAAGCAAAAGAGGAGCATAGCTCTGTGCCATGAATATACCCTCTAGTTGTAGACCAAAGCCTTTTCTTTTCTTTTGCACTACCATACTCTCTTCTATTTAACATAAAATTTCCATACGAACAAATAAAAAATAAACTTCATTTTGGTGAAGGGAAATAAATAGTTATTTATTATACATCCACAAAATATTTTCATTTTCAGACATTATGAGTCTTGACTCATATGTGCTCATAAACATAAATAAAATATGTAAAAAAAAAAAAAGAAACAAAATTAGGGAAAAATAGTATTCACACACCACAAATGAATAACATTAATATGATGATTGAATGTGACTTAAAATGTAATTGGATGTGTTGAAATCCTTGAAACCTTTATGGTAAGAAGTGATTAGGATTTTGTGATTTAGTTTTAGCTAATTCCTTCAGACCATCTATAATTCCTCTTAGTTCTTTTGATGTTCAAAATCCAAAAGGAACAATACAAAACAAAAAACTGTCATACTGTCTGTTTAGTATTCACTGGGATCAATATGACTTTTCCAAACGTTAAACCAAATTATTTAACCAAAGCATTTTTTTTTCTGTTAATTTTTAGGAATTTGGGTAAATGCTTTTGCACATATTTTGTGAATATTTTACCTGCATGCTGCTTTTTAGCAGAGGAGTCCAGGGTGGGGTGTAGGAGTGGAGTTGAGCATGGTATATTTCTTTACTTATTGGATGTGTATAAGAGACAGCTCTCTCTCTCTCTCTCTCTCTCTCTCTCTCTCTCTCTCTCTCTCTCTCTCACTCTTTCTTTTTCCATTTGTGTATTATGTGGCTACTTGTATTGGCTGGGATGTTCAATGCTTTTATGTTTCAGATACATTAATATCTAGTTCATGGTTTGTTTATATTTTTAACCTTTGACCTTTATTGATATTGTTTTTAAAAGAAGTGTTACAAATTTTTCACAATTTTTTTTTGTTTTAGTATTTTGTTAATTTTTATAGATTCATGTCAAAACGATTGTAATTTAAAACAGGAAATTTGCACTATAACTGCATTGTCTGTAGACTAGTTTCTCCCACTCATCACATTTGTGATACAGAGAATACTTTGTGTTGTGCACTGGCTGATTAGACACACACATTCAACCAACCCGAGATAAATCACACTCTATTAATGTAAACGTCTTTGCATACAATCAGTCACCTACCATAACAGCTACTCATCATACAAGTAATATAGATGACATGGGGAGATACAGATTACCCATTTCTCATCTACTTGGAGATGCCAGTAAAGATGGCGGCTGCTGATTGGCTAGGCTCCTGCTAACAAAAGCTGGCGGAGTATGGAGGCAGTCGCCTGGGCCATGGAGCCCAAGCTGTGCTTCTGAAAGGGTCTGTGCTCTGGCCACAACACAGGCATAAACCATATCCCCAAAAGCAAACCCCCAGAAAAAAGCAGAGAGAAAAACAATCAGGGAAAAAAAAATGGTGGGCGAGACAGAAGACAGAGCAGGGGACGGGCGTTTGATATCTCACATTAGCTGGTGGGCTGTGTGAAGGGTGCGCAGGCGTAAAGGCTGCAGGGGCGGCTGCCTGAGCACAAATCAAAGGAGGCCAGCAGCGTCCGGCTGCGCTGGTGGCTGCTGCTGCAGGTGGCCTCCGGATTCAGGCCTCACCATGGGGAAGCAGCTCAGCCCCTGCTCCAGAGAGAGGGAGAGGGTTAGGGAGAGGGAGAGGGGAGAGAGAAGACAAACACACCCTCTAAAAGAAAACAAGGGAACCAGGGAAGCTGAAGGCTGGCGACTAAACAGGGTGATGGACAACAAGGCGAAGAAACCCTTCGAACCCTTCTAAAGCTCAGAGCCACAACCAGGTGCTAGAAAAAGGTGTGGCTTAGGAAAAAAAACCCAAAGAGAATAATAAGGTCCCTGTGCTACTAGCAGTCATGGCAAATAAAAACAATGTAATCTCCACATATATGCTCAATTATGAGCATACCTTTTTTTCAGTCCTCCAACTCTATGCACCATTTATTTATTATTCTTTAACAAATGTGCCACTAGTGCTCCAGCTCTTGCATATGGTGGGCTATAGATTATGGGGGGAATTGCAGGGAGGAATTAATTATTTAACAAAACAGGAAACAACAAAACCTCAGCAGGGGGCCAACGTGGCACATGAGAGAGGGGAACCACTCTTGTGTTAAGTGAGATTATTCTGCCTTGCTGAAATATGGTATGAAAATTTGGCTGTGGATGAGGCTTGCAGACTCTTGATGAATATTAAATGTATTGAATTAAGATGTCCATAATAGCAGTAGCATAGCAGTAATACTAGACATAGGAATGAGTTATGTACTAGTCTTTGTAAATATTATGAAAGAGTCTCTGAAATTACAGACAGCTGATGTGTATGACTCTCATCTATATTTTATGACATATGTGTAGTTTTAATCATAACTATTTAATTGAGTTTGGTATTTATGGATGTTTCTTCTTTTTTCTCAGATTTACAGTTTAGTCCGTAAATGAGTCCTTTTTCTGAGCTGTGAGGTGCATCTTTGAAAAATGTGGTGTGCTGGTTAACCTCTATTTGGCTGTGCTCAATATTTGGCAGGGTATGCAGAAAGCTTAGGCGAACCAGATCTGCTCTTTTTGGCAATGCCGCTATGCTTGAGGAAATCGTGACACTGTCCGGATGTTAATTAGGGTCATTTATGTTAATTATGTGCTGGAACCCGATGTCACACCAATCATACATGCTCGTTTTTCCCATCTGTGCTCTGTTCACCATAGCGCAGAAGAGACACTGTAAAATTCCCCTGGAAAATATTTACCAAGTCTCATATCGCAGCTCTGCTTTTGGCCTGGAACCTATTTTCCTAATATGTCCAAATATTTCCAGAGCGAGCAACTCTGCATAGAAGCTAGTG
This sequence comes from Hepsetus odoe, assembly GCA_017165825.1. Taxonomy (NCBI): domain Eukaryota; kingdom Metazoa; phylum Chordata; class Actinopteri; order Characiformes; family Hepsetidae; genus Hepsetus; species Hepsetus odoe. Next base: position 21,821,149 of record CM029369.1, read on the forward strand.
AGTTGTGCAAGGATGGAATTGAAAAATTAGTCTTGGCCCTGTTTTCTGGTGTGCAGTTTTAATGTGTTTTATTTTTTTTCTTCTATGCATAATTGCCATCTTTGTGAGAAGATGTGTTGTGTTGCGTATTGATATTTATTTCTGATTAATTGAATTACATTTTTAGCATGAAGCAGAAAGGCTTTCTGCTGCATTTAAATGTTGGGTTGAAGCTGTTGAGTATTATCAATAAAATGTTTTTTTTTCTTCTCTACTATTGCAGTGGCAGATGGTACAAATTATAAAAAAGCACAAACTGTCTTTAGGGTTATTTGGAGAATGGCAGTTGTTTTTTTATATAGTTCTTATTGCATTTTGTGCAGATAATATACATGCACAAGTGTGCATGCACAGACCATTTAAATGTTCTAGGATGCTTTGATTAAATACTCCTTTGCTATGGTAGACTTTTTGCAGTAGTTGCTCAGGCTGTGGGGTAGTATACCTGGCTCTCTGCATTAACCTTTTGCGGTGATATTTAATTAAAGGTTTAAAGGGCACTAACACCTGCACCTCGCTCAGAGCATGGGCCTGCACTGCTAAGCGCCAGCACGGCAGTGGAGTGTGGCAATTAGCATGACCTTAAGAACGGCACAGCCGCCCTGCCGCCCATGCTGTGCCGAGCCTTGCCTGCCCTGTGCCACGCTGCGGCGATCGAGCCGACACGCTCCCCTGCCGCACTGCACCGGACCCTGCCCTCGGGTCACCCGGGGGGCGCAGGGTCCTTAGGGAGGTGCTGGTGGTTGTGGGACATAACCCAGGGAGCTGGGAGTTTTATCCAAAACCTGCATTTACACCACTTGAATGGCCAAATGGGGTGAAATGTTGGCCTGTAGTGTCAGATTGGATGAACATATGCTGCCTGTCAAAAGACTGGGAAAACCTAACTTTTTAATTTGTTTTTAAGCTCACATTTTATTGGTTGCTTTGTAATACTTACAGAAGAAAAGTGTTTAGATCTTGCCATTTTCTACAAAATGTGCATAAATGAAAATGCCAGAACCTTTACATGGTTATCATTTGTTGTCACCGCTTATCAGCACTCAAGCATTTCAGGAAGTTGAAAAAGTTTTTTGGGGGTTAAAGATTTTAAATGCAATATTTTAACAACACCCACTATTTGTCCCAAGTAAGGCATTCTGAGGAACAGAGGGCTGGCACAAACAAGACCATACAGGCTTTAAATACTTACTAACTTAGGAACAAGTACTCACACTCATTTCTTAAAATTGTCCCTAATGAATGCTTCTTGATTCTGCCAAATACAATAATTATTCTGAAGGCATAAAAGGATGGTCATGCAGTTTTGGTTTTGGATGCAGTGCTCACTATTGGGATTCTGGAAATCTTGTCTTTAAGAATATGTACAGTATTGTACAAAAGTCCTGAAAGGTTGAAAGGTTGTTCTTTATCTGCAGCAATGATTAGCTTAGTGGTTATGTTTCAAAGGAACATTTGCACGAATGCCTGGTCCCAGCAGAACATTGCCCAGAGCATCAAATTCTCTCTTCTTGCTTGTCTTCTGCCCATAGTGTATCCTGGTTCCATCTCTTCAACAGATAAGCAAAGCACCTGGTCATCCTAAATAAATGATACATGGCTTGGCTACTTTCTTCCATTGTTCCATGATCTGGTCCTGATGCTCTCATTCACATTGTTCTCTTTCTGTGGTGAACAGGAGATAACAAGAGCACTCGGCCTGTATGCAGCTGAAAAGTTGTGAGAAAAAGTTGTGATATCTGTCTATTGTAGCTATAAACATTTCAGCAATTGGTGTTGCAGTAGCTTTTCTCTAAGATTACATTTAATGGACTAGCCTTCACTCCCCAAATGCGTAACTGAGCCTTAGTGGCTCATGTACTTCTCATGGCTTCAGTAGTGGTCTCTTTTGAACCCTTTTAGTTGGTAATAACCACTACATGTCAGGAACACACCACAAGACCTGCTGTTTTGGAGTGTAGCCATCTCAGTTTGGTTCTTACCAAAGTCGCTCAGGTTCTCACACTTGCTTGCTTTACTGCTTTCAGCACATCAACTTAAAGAACTAACTGCTCACTGGCTGCCTAATTTACTCCATCTCTTGATAAGTGCCATTGCAATAAAGTGATCAATGTTGATCACTTCTTTTAATGTTGTGGCTGCATGCAATGAATGAGATTTTAGAAAAATGAAACGAAAAGAAATCATAAAGCATCTCCATCACATACTCTAATTCTAAACTTCATTCAACCATTATTATTATGTTAAATGAGATGATCTCGTTAATGAGATGATAGGGATCCTCAGTGCTGTTTTAATGGTGTTGGAGGCAGTGCCTCTCTATAGGTTGGTTAAAACTTGCAGTTATTTTGTTGCATTGATTCAAAGTTTTAAATCAGCCATATAAACTAGCAGCTAATAAACCTGCCTGAAAATGCTGTGTTGCAATGCTGATTCAGAAAAACCTGCAGACAGGAAACATGACAGTACTTGGAAAATGATTTTTAAACTTGGATAATTAAGATAGTTGAACTTGTTGTAGATCCATTGTATGTCAGTCTATTAATACACATTTCTCATGAATGCAGGAGTCTGTCACATTCAACTAAACAAGCTAAAGTGTTATTATTAATATATTTGTGACTTTTCTAACTTAAGCTTTAAGTAGATAAAGTATTTCATTTTCGTTTTCTTATGATGACGCTAATAATTATGATGATTTTCTAATAATCAGTAAGTTCATAACAACATAGCAAACAAATACTTGAGCATAGGTTCACTTAAAACATCACTACTGAGTGTTACAAGATATACCCAAAGTATTAAAAGCAGTTTAATGTTCACCTTTGCGGTTACTTTTTCATATTGAATTGAAATGCAAAAGCAGTTTGTGTCCTCAAACTCAAATGGGCTGAAATAGCAGGCTTGTGCTTTTTTATTTATATTGGTTTGCTTGCTGGCATAGGCTTGGGGGTGAAAGTTTGTTGTGTGTGTTCCACAGACCCCAGTAGCCTGCCGCCTGCCTCCCCTCTCCCTTTGCACCTCAGCCAGGGCAGGAGCACTGGGGGACCCTGGGCTCGCCTGGCCGGCGGATCATGCTGTGCTAATATTTCTTTTAGCTTGAATGGCTTGCTGACATGGTGTTTATTTGGATTAGCAAGTTGTTTTCATCAAAATCAATATGTGGAGCAGGGCATGGGAGAGTAATGATTGAAGCTCAGGGCCTAGCATCAGACCAGCGCTCCAATCTGTCTTGACATGTGGAGGGTGTGTTGACATTGGTGTGCTGGAGCGGAGGAGACTCTGGAGAGGTGGAAAAGAGAGTGAGCAAGAGAGTGAATGGGAAGAGGATTTGGCCTTTTACACTCAAACTTTATTTTGATCCTCGATGGAAGCCTTTATTAAGGCTCTACAGGGACATTAAATTGTTTCTGAGAATCTGTCCACATTCTCAGATTGTCTGATTAGTACTCACCTTTTCCAGTATAAGCTACCGAATTAATGGTTATGAATACCAGAGCTTTCTGCATATTTCAGTGAAGGTACACAAACAGCCTGATAAAGTGGGCCACTGTGGGCACTGCTCATCAGCACAATGTAAATTAAAACACGCACACTCAAAATGACACACATTTTTTGATCTGCGCTGATTTTAATGGTGTAATGGGGGGCTATAAGAAAAATGAAAAACGTGGCAGGAAGGAACGAGTACATTTTTGGAATAAACATGAACCCGAAGCTGTTTTTCCGTGGATCACTTATCATTTAGCGGCGCTAGGGGAAAAGCTAATAAAATGTTATCAGAGCTAAATGAAAGTTAAGTGGAGGGGAAAGAACTGAATATTCACATTCATTTGGCTGACAGCTGGGGGAGCTCAGTCACTCATCGTGCATTGATATTCATTGCATTCTGAGCCTCCCCCACCAACCACCCCCTTCCCCCGTCCCCTTCTGCGTTGACAATCAACAGCTTTAGCACCTTTGTTTTAATTTAATTAAAGGTGTGATTGCCTGGGTGAAAACTTCATTTGCACACATGGAGGAAAAAAAAAAACACAGAGGGTCATCGAAGGTGGATAGAGAACAATTAGCTGTGTCCACAATTATTTAAAAAAAAAAAACATCAAATTTGGTCAGAGGCTCAGGGCATTGGCATGGCACCAGTAATATCAAACTGTGTTCCCCTGAAAACAAGCCCCTCTTGGCTCTCCAGCACTGCTGGCCTTGGGACCTGCTCCGTAGAAGGGCGATTTTGGATTCAGCCTGCTCCAGTGGAGGTTCAGCAGGTAGGGAATAATGAGTTCTTTGAGACCCAGCGCTGGCCCTGCTCTGTGCCAAGCCCCTCAGGCCCAACTCTCTCACCCTCATCTCAGCCAGTTGTGCTCTAGGACAGTTTTATCTGAGAGGAACCTCAGGGGAGCCAGAGGCTCTGGGTCTTGCTCCTGATTAAAGAAAGTGTACTCCTCTCCCATGCTGAGGCTGGATCAATGTTCTGACCGTCTCTTCACTGGCCTGTGCTGCATGTGTTTTCATATTTTCATAACTCAACAGCATAAGTCCGGATCAGAATCAGACTTTTATTTGGCCATTGGAATAGTTTATTTGGCCATTGGATAATATTTTTTAAACAGCAATGCACATTGAAATCAATTTCTGACGAGCCGATATTAATATCTTACACTCAGATTCATTGTTAAAATTGATGTGCAAGGTATTGTGTTGATTTGCTGAATAGCTCTACAGTTGTCAGTAGTTAAACAACTTTTATAGATGATTGGGCAAGACATGCATAAATTGTCCCCCAGTTTTCTCACATCCACTAGATTACCATGAAATCTGATCATGATCTGAGATTTGGTATGATTTTCTTTAGGCCAAAAAGGAACTGGATTAAATGTACTTGCTTGAAATGTGTTCACCATTTCACATGCAAATCTTGAATAAAATAAGGCATCAAAAATTATGAATGAAATGAATTGAAATGAAAGACTTTTTAATTACTTTCAATTATTTTTTAATTATACTGATCCATTTTTCCAAGTTTCCAAAAAGGGGTAATGCTACAGAAGTATCTGGATGGTTCTTTAAAAGGAAATTCCACTGCTTTTCGAAGCTTCTTTATGATTCAGTTATTGTAATCAGTCATTCAATGTATGTATATGGGCAACAGTGGCCTGGTGGTTAGGGAGTTGGACACAGGAAAGGAAGATTGGGGCATCAAACCCCTTACCAGTAGGTTGCCTTGAGGTACCCTTGAGCAAGGTACTGTCCCTGTCACTGCTCCCCGGGCTAATTTCACTATGAAAGCTGCACGTTGTTTGCTTGGGTTAAATGCAGAGATCCAATTTGGGGGTATATTTGTAATGTAGGAATTATGTAGACATTTTAGGGTCATTTCAATGCAATACGTTATATCATTCATGATCCCATTCATGTCCTTGTCATTCATTTTAGACCACTCCTTTCCCTGTGATCATTCAGTAAATATCCTTTTTCCGAGTTTGTGGAGTGAAGTAGTTGTAACATGGCCACTTCTCCTCTCCCTGAGTAGCTTCAGTGCAAATGAGCTCTTCACCTCAGGCCTACACAGTAATGAAGTCAACAGCACCAGCAGTATCACTGCATCCCTGCTCAAGCACTGGGCCACTGACATATCAAGCAAGTTCAGAAACAGGAGCTGTGTGAATCTAAAAATAATGACTGTTTAAGCAGGACTGGTGTGGAAGTCACTGCATTGATCCATGTGGTTCAGTGAACCCGCACAGAGAAGATGACCATCGTTGGTAGAACTCTGGTGTACCTGATTGTGCGCAAGATACTGGGTTGATTAATGAGGCTCCAGGCTTGTAGATTAAGTGAGATACTTCCACTGCTCAGCTGTTTAGCCAGTTGTTAGGCCTCAGTTGCAATGGCAGCTCTAGAAAGGCTGAGCTGGTAAAAATTGATTTAAAGGCCTCGAATTATAAAACTATCAAAAATTTGAAAACTTGGCGGAAGTAGGTAAATATTAAAACGTAAAAAATATTAAAACCTCAAAACATACCCCCCCCCCCCCCCCCCCAGTCCATAGGGTCTCTATTTGGAATTTAATAAGTTTGAATTACACATTTTGATTGAACAAAACCAGGGCCTGTACATGTAACCAGCTATCCAGATTAAGTTGTTTATTTCATTCATTCTAGGTGAAGTTATAAATTCATTCCAGAAAGAATAATGCAAAACAAAAGCCAGCAAATCAGAAAAGAGGACAGTTGCATACATATATCAGTCTTAATGGTAGACTATTAAATACAAGCTGTTGAACTGCAATGGATAAATAAAATTATTTTTGTATGTGATTAAATTACAGAATCTTAACTTAACAGTGAATATTTTGCCCATGAACCTTCATATATAAGTTGACTTAAGTGGGAAAATAAAATACAATAAAAAGGTAGGATATGGATGAAATGTCGCAGGATTTGACAGACAGCATGTCCAGTATTGTGACATGTGTCTAATTTTTGTGGGAAAGCATACTGAACAGCTGAGTAAAATGATTAGTTTATATTAGCCTCACTTATTCATGCTCTGCTGGTCCATGGACTGGATGTGGTTTAGAATTTTGATAATGCTTTAATTTGGGTGTTAGCTTAAGGTTAAACCCTTTCATTGTTTATATCGACAAGGTCTTTTTAATACACCTTTTGTACACATTCCTGAAGGAGATTAACATTCTGCTGAATGTTGTAAGAATAGCTGGCTCAAACAACTGTGGTGTTTGAAAGCGGATTTATCATACTGTTAATGCCATGGAAAGTATTCATGAATGGAACATTTTTGCATCACTAGCTTAAAGAATTATTTGGATAATAAAGAGAAAATCTGGGAATGAATGAGAAAAGTGCTTTCCCAAATGGTACTTTAATGGAAGGTTAAAGTGGGATTGTGCTGTCTACAAAAAGTGCCATGTTACTGAGTTCCATTGCTTATCTGGTATCTGTTTATGAGAGAGTGGAAGTTTGCATTTCAAACTTATGCGATAGTTTTTTTTATGAACATGCAACATATGTGACTAACCATTTCTTAATTCATCCATTAAAGTTTACACGTATAAACATACTGCACTGATCTCCACTGATAGGTTGTGCTTTTCAAGATTCAATATACCAGCAGTTTATCTGACACATACACAGTTACAAAAGTACAACTTGCAGCGAAACGTAGCCCACCTCGACTGTGCATTAGAAATTATTCTAGATACAAACCAAATAGAAGAAAAGAATATAAGTCTAATATGTATGTAAGTTTGCTAAAATAAATAATAATAATAATAATAATAATAATAAATATATATAATATAATAATAAATTAGCTATAGCACTGAATTCGGTGTGTTATAAGGGAGGATCACACTCGTATGTGGTAGGAGTGTGGTCCCCAGGATTGGTGGTAGAAAACCCTGGTTTAAGATCAGCTAACCTAAGGATTTCAGAGACACTGCTTTTATGTGGGTGGTATTAATATGTAGTTATACATTTTAATTGACTCAGAACTTTCTGCTTTCCATTCCCAGCTGGGATAGCCTGTTTCTTTTCCGTGTGGAGTTTGCACATTCTCCCCGTGTATCTGTATTTGCACTGATTTCCTACCACAGTCCAAATGCATGCATGTCAGGTGGATTATGTGTGACTCTGTGTGACTCTGTGTGTGAGGGTTTTTGTGTGACTGCCCTTCAATGGATTGGTGACCCGTGCAGGGTGTTTCTCCACCTTTTGCCCTATGAGTGCTGGCACTGGCTCTAGCACCCCCAGCAACTATGTTAAGTATAAACAGCTCAGAAAATGGAAGGATGCATGAATCTTTATTAAAGGCACTGACTTATTATTCAGTATTAATGAATAATTTTTTCGGGTTCAAGAAAATTTCTTTTTCTTGAATTTCTTGAATTAAGCAATTAATTAGCCACTAAAAAGAGGGGCCGACTAAAAATTCACCTTCCATTAAAATAACTATTTACCAGATCATATTTATTTTTTCCTTTTTGTCTACATATGATAATTTTAACCTGACCAATTTTTAGCCCATTTTTATATTTTACAATTAGACAGGCTGTTTTTATTATTCTACCTTTAAATTATTTAATACATGTAAATGATCTCTTTTCTAATTGATTGCACTGTCCTGTACCTCATAACTCATAACCTCGAAGTGCAGTCTGGGACAAAACTCAGCCTATAATTTCACTATGAATAGGCTTTGAATAGGCTGCATAGACTGGATATTTTGTGAAATTAAAACAGGTTAATGAGGCCTTATATCCATAATGAAATGAGCAAGGGCAGTGAGGTGCAGGCATGTGTACTAGTGTGTTTATAAATTTTGTGCTCCTTTTGATTCCAGCCCGTAGTCCGATCTGTACGTGAGGTTGCATGTCCAGCTGTCAATGCAAGCCATGCCTCACATTCAGTCTTTGTCTTCAAAGCCATGGAAATCCTCATTGCCACTTTTCAGAATATGGAAAAAAAAGGCCATTTTCAACCATTGTCCTCAAGGAAAGGCAGGGGGAAAAGACAAACTGTGGCTGCAAATAACAGCTAGCATCCAGGTAATAGAGGCTCCATTGTGCGCTTGCCCATTGCTGTTACCTTGTTATATCCGGCTTTTATGGTAATAATCAGACTCTGCCATCCAGCTGGATCCGCCTCTTCTTGTACACGCAATCGCTCTTTTTATCAAGCCTGCAGAAACAGGGCCGAGTCTCAGAAGGAGAGAGGGGGTATATTTACCCCTGCCACCTGAGGGGATTTTACCCTACCCTTCCCAATTCTCACCTACTTCTGTTTACTCACAGGCCTCTTCTGTATGTCACAACATTTACATGCATTTGGTTTTCCTTCAATTTGTATGTGTTAGATAAGAGAAAAAAGAGGACCAGAGAAAAAAAAATGCTGAAAAGAAAAAAGTCCCTGAGCAATTGTGAAAAGGGGGAACAAAAAAAAAAAAAACCCAAAAAAACTCAGCTGCCCAGCTGATGGCCATTCACAGCAGAACAAACAAAAATCAAATGGGAACTATGCTTTTAGCTTTTAATTCTAGCCTCAAAAGTTTCCAGCTGCTTGCATAATTATTACCTTTTAAAGAGTATGAAAATGGCAGGTTAATTCAAACAGCAGCACTCTCTCTCTCTCTCTCGCTCTCTCTCTCGCTCTCTCTCTCGCTCTCTCTCTCGCTCTCTCTTTCTGTTTCTCTCTCTTTCCCTCCTCCACTCTCCGCCCCCTCACCACAACAGGTAAGCTCTGCTACTCAAAGGAGGTCTTCTTTTTTTACCAGCAATTTAGCTGAGAAAGCCTCTGGCCTGCCCAGCTTATTCTTAGCTGGGCCTGTGTTTCCTGTCAGAGTGGAAGGAGGTGCACCTTGCACACGCGGAGAGGAACAATACACCCCTGTCCCAGGTTCCTCAGCCCCCCTGAGCTGCCTGTCAGCCTGGGATTGTCATGTAGGCCCTCCTGGAGAAACAAAGGGTCCATCGGGCTTTGTGGCTCCCCATGAACCCAGCATTGTTATTTGGATCCCTGGGAGTGTTTACCCTTAGCCCCTTCTTATGACCCGTGTTGCTCTGGTACAGGTAAATTCAGCCTGTGTTGACTGGCAGACTATTGGGTTTGTCAGATGATCCATTGGATTCTATGTATCTAGTCCCGCTGTTGAATAAACAGCTAACTACTATTATGAAATAAGGATTATTACTGTTTCCAATATTGTGTTCAAAGCCCAAAGTAAAGTTTGTAAACTGCATAGAGTAAAAAAAAAAAGTAACTACTTATTATAAAAATGAAAAATAGTATATGAAGTGAAAATAGTGAAAGTGACTAACCTTGTCATTGGGAAACGCAGCACAGCACAACACAACGAAATTCAACCCATACACACACATACAACAAGGGGGAGCTATTGAAAGCACCTGGGGAGCAGTGACGGGGACGGTATCTTGCTCAAGGGTACCTCAGGGCAACCTACTGGTGAGGGAATCGAACCCACAATCTTTCGATATATTCAGACATTGATATGATAGCATAATTGCCTTATCGTAGATGGAACATTACTGGTTTGGGGCCCTAGTATGTAGTGTGTATTTGAAGCTTAAAAACATGCACAACACATTCAACTGATACAGGTAAACAGATTCTGTGATTATAGGCATCTATATGTGTATATGGGAGCTTTATATGACCCATAGTCATGCATAGTTTAATCTATCACTATCAGAATTGTTTTATACATTACTGGCAATCATTTGCCAGATGACCTTGTATTTACTAGGGATGTATTGGTGGCACTGGAGCAAAAGACAATATAGAACAAATAACAAAAGAAATAATATTGAATTAATATTATATCATATACAATGTGCATTATGTAAACTCTTTATATATATATATATATATATATATATATATATATATATATATATATATATATATATATATATATATATANGGTGGTATTAATATGTAGTTATACATTTTAATTGACTCAGAACTTTCTGCTTTCCATTCCCAGCTGGGATAGCCTGTTTCTTTTCCGTGTGGAGTTTGCACATTCTCCCCGTGTATCTGTATTTGCACTGATTTCCTACCACAGTCCAAATGCATGCATGTCAGGTGGATTATGTGTGACTCTGTGTGACTCTGTGTGTGAGGGTTTTTGTGTGACTGCCCTTCAATGGATTGGTGACCCGTGCAGGGTGTTTCTCCACCTTTTGCCCTATGAGTGCTGGCACTGGCTCTAGCACCCCCAGCAACTATGTTAAGTATAAACAGCTCAGAAAATGGAAGGATGCATGAATCTTTATTAAAGGCACTGACTTATTATTCAGTATTAATGAATAATTTTTTCGGGTTCAAGAAAATTTCTTTTTCTTGAATTTCTTGAATTAAGCAATTAATTAGCCACTAAAAAGAGGGGCCGACTAAAAATTCACCTTCCATTAAAATAACTATTTACCAGATCATATTTATTTTTTCCTTTTTGTCTACATATGATAATTTTAACCTGACCAATTTTTAGCCCATTTTTATATTTTACAATTAGACAGGCTGTTTTTATTATTCTACCTTTAAATTATTTAATACATGTAAATGATCTCTTTTCTAATTGATTGCACTGTCCTGTACCTCATAACTCATAACCTCGAAGTGCAGTCTGGGACAAAACTCAGCCTATAATTTCACTATGAATAGGCTTTGAATAGGCTGCATAGACTGGATATTTTGTGAAATTAAAACAGGTTAATGAGGCCTTATATCCATAATGAAATGAGCAAGGGCAGTGAGGTGCAGGCATGTGTACTAGTGTGTTTATAAATTTTGTGCTCCTTTTGATTCCAGCCCGTAGTCCGATCTGTACGTGAGGTTGCATGTCCAGCTGTCAATGCAAGCCATGCCTCACATTCAGTCTTTGTCTTCAAAGCCATGGAAATCCTCATTGCCACTTTTCAGAATATGGAAAAAAAAGGCCATTTTCAACCATTGTCCTCAAGGAAAGGCAGGGGGAAAAGACAAACTGTGGCTGCAAATAACAGCTAGCATCCAGGTAATAGAGGCTCCATTGTGCGCTTGCCCATTGCTGTTACCTTGTTATATCCGGCTTTTATGGTAATAATCAGACTCTGCCATCCAGCTGGATCCGCCTCTTCTTGTACACGCAATCGCTCTTTTTATCAAGCCTGCAGAAACAGGGCCGAGTCTCAGAAGGAGAGAGGGGGTATATTTACCCCTGCCACCTGAGGGGATTTTACCCTACCCTTCCCAATTCTCACCTACTTCTGTTTACTCACAGGCCTCTTCTGTATGTCACAACATTTACATGCATTTGGTTTTCCTTCAATTTGTATGTGTTAGATAAGAGAAAAAAGAGGACCAGAGAAAAAAAAATGCTGAAAAGAAAAAAGTCCCTGAGCAATTGTGAAAAGGGGGAACAAAAAAAAAAAAAACCCAAAAAAACTCAGCTGCCCAGCTGATGGCCATTCACAGCAGAACAAACAAAAATCAAATGGGAACTATGCTTTTAGCTTTTAATTCTAGCCTCAAAAGTTTCCAGCTGCTTGCATAATTATTACCTTTTAAAGAGTATGAAAATGGCAGGTTAATTCAAACAGCAGCACTCTCTCTCTCTCTCTCGCTCTCTCTCTCGCTCTCTCTCTCGCTCTCTCTCTCGCTCTCTCTTTCTGTTTCTCTCTCTTTCCCTCCTCCACTCTCCGCCCCCTCACCACAACAGGTAAGCTCTGCTACTCAAAGGAGGTCTTCTTTTTTTACCAGCAATTTAGCTGAGAAAGCCTCTGGCCTGCCCAGCTTATTCTTAGCTGGGCCTGTGTTTCCTGTCAGAGTGGAAGGAGGTGCACCTTGCACACGCGGAGAGGAACAATACACCCCTGTCCCAGGTTCCTCAGCCCCCCTGAGCTGCCTGTCAGCCTGGGATTGTCATGTAGGCCCTCCTGGAGAAACAAAGGGTCCATCGGGCTTTGTGGCTCCCCATGAACCCAGCATTGTTATTTGGATCCCTGGGAGTGTTTACCCTTAGCCCCTTCTTATGACCCGTGTTGCTCTGGTACAGGTAAATTCAGCCTGTGTTGACTGGCAGACTATTGGGTTTGTCAGATGATCCATTGGATTCTATGTATCTAGTCCCGCTGTTGAATAAACAGCTAACTACTATTATGAAATAAGGATTATTACTGTTTCCAATATTGTGTTCAAAGCCCAAAGTAAAGTTTGTAAACTGCATAGAGTAAAAAAAAAAAGTAACTACTTATTATAAAAATGAAAAATAGTATATGAAGTGAAAATAGTGAAAGTGACTAACCTTGTCATTGGGAAACGCAGCACAGCACAACACAACGAAATTCAACCCATACACACACATACAACAAGGGGGAGCTATTGAAAGCACCTGGGGAGCAGTGACGGGGACGGTATCTTGCTCAAGGGTACCTCAGGGCAACCTACTGGTGAGGGAATCGAACCCACAATCTTTCGATATATTCAGACATTGATATGATAGCATAATTGCCTTATCGTAGATGGAACATTACTGGTTTGGGGCCCTAGTATGTAGTGTGTATTTGAAGCTTAAAAACATGCACAACACATTCAACTGATACAGGTAAACAGATTCTGTGATTATAGGCATCTATATGTGTATATGGGAGCTTTATATGACCCATAGTCATGCATAGTTTAATCTATCACTATCAGAATTGTTTTATACATTACTGGCAATCATTTGCCAGATGACCTTGTATTTACTAGGGATGTATTGGTGGCACTGGAGCAAAAGACAATATAGAACAAATAACAAAAGAAATAATATTGAATTAATATTATATCATATACAATGTGCATTATGTAAACTCTTTATATATATATATATATATATATATATATATATATATATATATATATATATATATATATATATATATATAAAGATTTTCTATAAGAAACATTTTTTTTTTCAAGAAATAATAGCACTCAGTCTGTCATTGTAGATTTGACAAAATATGCCTGAGCAAGTAAAATGGGCAAAGTAGGATAAATGTAAAACTCAGTTACTTTCTTCTTTTCCTGTGTATAGCCTTGTAAATGAAGTACTACATAATAATCAATAATTATGATAATATTCTGTGTGTGCATGTGAGCATACGTGTGTATGTCAGTGCTCTGTGCCCTCTGGCCCTATGTTTTTGTTAAACCCTGTTGATGGATGGCGTCCATGATTTCAGCCTCTGTTGGAGAGGGCGTTTGGCTGCTTGGAACATCTCCGCTTCGTATTGTCCTTGTCTCGTGTGACAATGGGCCACTGGTGGGGTTGACACTCATCACCTGTTAGTTGGCCTGAGCTCGTATGAGCGGCACCGTAGTCCTACCCCAGCCCTATAGGTGCTTTCGCGCCATGCCCATGTGTGTTTATTTGGACAATGGTAGCCATCACAGAGTGACACTTGTAATTGAGAGGCATTCACAAGGCTTCACAGCAGCAACCTCAGATGAATGTCTTTCACAATAAGAGCACATTTAAGACCTCCTGTTGGTCCAACACATAGATTGATTCAATGTCAGTGGATATTTAGTTCATTAAAGTCAACTTTTCTAAAATATGTTTCCCAGGATATGAAGAGGGTTATACTCAAACAGAAACACACTACATGCCTTTGCCTAATATCCAGTAATCTTTGATCAGTTCATTCATTCATTTTTTTGTATTTAAATGGCCATGGTAAATACCTCAGCTCTTGTTGCCATTATGATTCCATGTATTCTAATTTGTCTGTAATGTTTAACATCCTACATTGAACTTTAACCCCTCAACCTGCATATGTAGGCCATACTTCATTAACTACAAAATTTACAAACTTTATTGTAGTTAACACATAATTTGAGGAAGTTTTAAGACTTGACTCTTCAACATGTATTCAAACATCTCAGAAAATGATCACACCAGGGGAGACGATTGTTCATAAAATTAGCAAGTAAGTTGGACAAAATCTATTTGCAGATGCCCAATAGAAACTAGGTCATACAACCATATTAAAAAAGTGCCTAAACAAAATAATACAGATAAAATGAAGAATGAAAAAATTCAGGAAAGTTGACAAATTAAGCTAAATTTTTATTCAATGAGACCAGTAAGACCAACCACACAGAAACCTCCATGATCATGTGCAAGCTGATGCTATGATAAAATAAAAATAGAATAAAATCTTTTTGCCAAAAAAGGGTAAAAAAAAGAAAAAAGTTTGAAAAAAATGCTGCAACATTTTATGCAAGTGTAAGCTTCAAGGGCTTTGAAGAGTAAGTATTAACTAAAGCAGCAACTATTAATCCAGCCGTAACTGTCTACTTCAGGTTCAAAGCCATGGTTGCCGGCCATATGTGAACGTATTATGGTACTTTCCTAAAACGCAACATCTGCTGGAGCTGGTCGCCACACTCGAGCCTGGCTGAGGGGGGCTAGCCCAGGTGACTGACAGCTCCTCTGGCCATGTTGGGACTGGCAGATGTGGAGGTGTCACCGTGGTGATGAATTGTTTACGCTCACCTGTCTGCCGCGTCCTTCAGCGTCAAGGGGATAGGCCCGGCCGACAGTATGTGTTTGTGTATGTGGGTGTGTGAATCTGTGATTTCTGTCAAGGGGGTAGGCCCAACTGATGGCAGTGGGGCGGTGGCGCTGCCATGGGGTCAACACTATCTTGAGGCGCATGTACAAACAACTGCGGCAGGCATGTTAAACATGGTTGTACTCACACATACACACATGTGCAGTGTGTGGGTGTGTGGGGTTGAGTTTTAGCAGGGGCAGGTTTTAACCCATGCTGAGTGTTTGTGTGTGCTTGTGTATGTGTGTGTGTGCGTACATTACACCCTGGTGCTTCCGATGGGCTGTGAGTGTTACGCATTCAGAAGCATAATTAAATCCATTTGTACAAGGGGAAGAGTTTCAGCAAACAGTGCATTTAGTGCAACTTCTTACATCGCTGCGAGGAATATTAGCATCTTAATGAGATTAATGTTCACTCACTGATTTGCTCACTGATTGTACAATTTTCATGAACATCAGGTTGATTAAAATGACTGCATCACCTCCATGAGAGAATTATTTCAGCTGGATTTCCTTAGCATTGTAGAAATGAAGGCAGACGCATATCTGTGTATATTTGTTGTAAAATGAACACAGCGAGCTGTTATACCTGCGCAATGACACATTCAGTAGCTTACTTGATTATAGCCCTCATTGTTCCTCTGTTATCAACCTGTATGTCCTTCAGCTTCTCTCATGCTGTGACAGCCACCGTGCTGTAATCCTCCACGTCATTTCGGAATCATGCCCGGCTGCTATTGCCTACTCCAGGTTTTTCCCCCATCCTTGTTGATTTTGTTCATTATTAAATACTGTACATCGCACCCTCTACCCCACCTTCCTTTGAATCGATGTTGCAAAGTGCCCCCTGCAAATCCCCTAACCTGCCCCCATACTCATACACACACACACACACACACACACAAACCGCAAATGTGGACAGGAGCTTTTTTCAATGTGCCGATGCTAGAGGAGTCAGCCATCTGTGCTCTAGTGCTCAGCAGTATCTGCATTAAATAGACCCCCTTAGTAACAAGCCACAAGCAGCAATCTGCTCCATGATACGTTGCAACCTCATTGTCTGTGAAGGGAGCATCATCAAAACTATTCCTGTTGCCATGGCAATGGAGACCTCAATAAGTTCATCTTTTTTGGGCCTGACTCAGTGGTAGTGAAGAATGTGTGTATGTGTGTGTGTGTGTGTGTGTGTGTATGTGTGTAAGGATTTGCTTCCCCACACCAGCCCTCCACACATCAGCCAGTTCAAGGGAAAGAGAGGGCGAGAGAAAGAGAGAGGGAGAGAGAGCCAACATAAATGCACAGACAGAAAGAGGAATTAGCTGTGGATTAGTGGTACACACGCTGAATAGCTGGCCGACTGCAATGGGTTTAGCCTCTAAGAAACGGGTCAAAATAATTAGCTGGTAGCCGCGCGTCGCTCGCACTTTCATCGCCAGTTGAAGTGAGTGCTACAGGCATGGTGCTTCGCCCTCTGTGCCACACAAACAGGCTTCATCTCACTGGTTGTAGTGCCAGTCATGCCTTTGCACAGATGCAAGAAGGCCCTGCTACTGTACACAACTCCTTGAACGCGCTCCTTTGCTTTTGCACCCGGAGAATACAAATGTGCAGTGGCTGTGAGTGTGTGGTACTAGGTTGCGGGAGCGGTTTGATCAGATGGGCTTCGAGGAAAGTTGCCTTTGATGTGAGTGCAGCCAGGGTGAGGCGAGTAAAGCTATGAATGGCCAAGCTACTTGCTGAGAATGTGAATGTGAGGAGGCCTTTTCTAACAGCTAGCGGCTGAGGAAGCAGTGCCGAGAAATAACAAACTGCCCATATCTCTCTATTATCGCAAAACCTTCAAAATACCAAACTGACTCGGGACAGCTATTTTAGGGCGAGAGGAGGTGAAAAATAAAAATGACTTAATATGCTCATAGACAACCCACCAAGGCTGGGATTTATTGCTTTTCTAATCATCGGGAGTGTTGTTAGCCACGGAGATGTGTCGAACACAGCTGCGCTAATGTAATACGGCTGAGATGAAAGGGAATGGCGGCCGAGTGAGGTTCAGTGTTGCTGTGAAACACGGACAGAAAGGAGCCAATTAGATCTGCTAAAGTGACATGATGAAGCAGCAGTGTTGTGTGTGGTTTTCTTTAATGGCTGGAGCAGGCTCCAGCTCAGGATTGCTTTAATGGCTGCCATATGCCGGCTTTGGGCACGCTGGCTTCCCGCAACATGCATGCCCATGTTTGGCGGT
Organism: Hepsetus odoe; assembly: GCA_017165825.1. Taxonomy (NCBI): domain Eukaryota; kingdom Metazoa; phylum Chordata; class Actinopteri; order Characiformes; family Hepsetidae; genus Hepsetus; species Hepsetus odoe. Next base: position 21,838,547 of record CM029369.1, read on the forward strand.
GTGTGGGATTGGTGCGAGCTTCTCTCTTGATTTAAGATATAAGCGGAAATTGTGAAGCGAATCCTTACGGACATCTTATATTGATGAGAAATGAGAGATCATGCTATGCTACTGGCGTAACTCAGGGTTCCATACTAGGCCCAGGGTGCAATGTCTAGTTACACTACAATTATTTAGCAAATTCACTGCCCAACCCCAAGCAATCTAAAGAATAACAATAATAGTTATTATGCATCTATTAAAAAATCAGAACTGGAGGTGCGTTTGTTGACCGAGCAGAGCAGAGAAACCAAATTTATCATTGGCCTGCAGTGGTCATTCAAACGATGTGCCACAAGGTGTTTTTGCAGTTGCGTGACAGTTTGCTCTGTTCTGGAGCATGATCCAATATCCCGAAGCAGCCACTTAACGCTCTCCAAAGCTTACCAAATCTTAGGCGGTTACTTTTGTGGATATTTTTAGACCGAAAGAACAAGGATTACAGTCGCTAGGGTTAAGTCAATGCCACTCCAGTGTTTACGTTGTGTTAGTCTATGTGTGTGTGTGTGTGTGTGTGTGTGTGAGAGAGAGAGAGAGAGGGGGGGAGGGAGAGGGAGAGAGGTGTGTGTGTGTATTTGTTTTGTGGAATCAGAACTTTATCTTCCATTTCCAGTGCGAATCCCATCTAGATGCGATTGATAACATGACCTTTGCTTTGGAGGTATCAGCAGCCCTCCTACTCTTTTGTCTCTGTTGGGGAAGAGTTGATCATGAATGTGAGTGAAGCTTTTAACCCTCCTGCTCTCCCCTGGAAATGGAGATGTAATGACATTTGCAGCTAAAAGGAGCTCATTCACAGTTTGTACAGTTTAAGGATGCAAATGAAGTGTTCTCTCGTGCTGCATGGCCCCGAGGTACGGCCAAGAAAGCAGAGCAGATTTGCAAGGATTAGTTCTACAGGTTCCCTTTCTTATGTTAAGAGCCTGTGCTGAATGGAAATGGAGGGAAAGGTGAGGGTAGGAAAAAAGTGTGTGTGTGTGTGTGTGTGGGGGGGGTGTCAAGGGGGGGCATATTCACTCCTCCGCAGTATTTCAAGGATACATCAGAGTGTTTTTTGGACACATCACGCTTTCACCAACACGCGAAGACACACATGCAGGCACCAAGACACACCGAGGCACATGTTTGTTCACGGTTATTGGCTGCAAAACACCTGTTTGGAGTGTGAGAGCAGCCCTGGTGGCCCCCTTCTCTCACCCTCTGGTTTATTTGTGGTAAATAGAGGCCCATGAAGGGGAAAGTGACTGACATTTGGGAAAGCCTGGACTTTTAATTGTGCTTAATTTGTCAAATGTCACAACATCACTCACTGGAGGCTTTCTGTGCTTTCTTTGCATTTGAGCTGTTAATCTGAGGAGCTGGCTGTTTCGTTAACTAAAGTTATAGCTTAATGCATTTTTTGTTTGCCTTCTGGGATTTATTAGATTATTTATGATGGAAATAGATAGCAATATATTTAAAGTGTGATCTTTTTATTATACGTGTGACTGTGAAATTCCTTCTTTTAAATGAACACCTACTAAAAGAGCTTGCAATTTATGCAGTAAAATCTAGTAATATACAAAAAAAAGATTGGGTTTACAATTCTGTACATTTGTGATGAGTAGAAATTCCGTTGTATATAATTACCATTTTTATAATGTTTTAAAATATGTTAATTTCTTCTTCTTCTTCTTCTTCTTCTTCTTCTTCTTCTTCTTCATTTTATCCTTTTCATTTCTGCCAGACAGATTTTTTCCCCCATTTTTATTTTTCTGCTCACCTTTGACCGCTGGTGCGCTGCATGATTTGCACAATGTTTTAGCACCACTAGACAAAAAGGAGGTTTAGTGTCATTTGTTTCTTAAGTATAGTGGATAAGGCTGTACGCCGAGCTATCAGTGTTGGTAAATGATCACTGCAGCTCACGGCCTATACCCCCCCATATATGTCTTGCTTTTCAGCGTCAGCTCTCCTCAAGGTGTCAGCCTGTAATTAAACGTCCCTTCTGTTGCGTCGGCCTGAGCTGGACTGCACAGGCTAATAAAGGGGCACTGCGTGATTGGTGCTACATGTATCGGCAGCACGCATTCCCTGCAAACGTGAATCCCTGGCAAACTCGGCTCCCCTCACATGCTGAGGAGGCAGTCCAGGGTATTAGGGCATGATTCACCCACACCCAGGAAAATAGCAGGGAAATGAGCCTAAGTAAATGAAGCTGGTTTATTCCGCTCTCCCGGACACACATGCATGCGAGCGTGCTCAGCTGCCATCTGATATGCTTGAGTTGTAAAGTTAAAGCCTTCATTATCTCGGCGGGCAGCAGAAGGTGTCACCTTCATCGGCCCTGACACGCACACTACTCGAACCATGGGAGACAGGATTCGGAGCAAATTAATGGCCCAAGGTCAGCGCCGTGCCCCTGTGCGCGTGCGGGCTGTGGTCAAGGTGAGGGTACTGTATCAGCTGAACCACACACACACACACACACACAATTGGGCCTTGAATGGCATCATGGTTGTCTGTCCTGACATTCGTGGCTGTCACTAAGTGTGGGTATGCAGTCAAAATCATATCAGTTAACTGATCTATACATCCTCCACTGACAAATGGATTATTTTCTAGTAACTGTTGCCAGGGTGGACAAGCTTTACAGAACATAATGAGAAGTTCATTCAAACTTTGTTTAGAGATGAGCATTAACTCAACGACACAAAAAGCAACCATCTGTTAAACAGTTTGGCCTTCCATGCACATACACAAGAGGTATAATTTTTCATAAATAAAAAATCTAAATTGAGGTATTATTTTAAAAAAAGAACTCAAATGCAGAAATTCCATTAATATATAAATTTTCTTATGAACCCCTGGGGTCAAAACCTGCATGTTATTTGTTGAGGTATGGAAGGCCTTAATGTGTAGAAATTCAGTGTCTCTCTGTGTGTGTGCATGTTAGACTAATGAGGGATGTTTCTAAAAAATTTTAAGCAGTAACGATGCTCTGACACAGGCAAAGCCCCTTCCGGAGGCCACAGTTTAAGATGGTTACAGGCAGTGGAAAAATTGGCCTCAGACATTTTTATGCCTTGTGTTCCTGTTGTTAAAGCATTGAGGTTGGGGGCTTGCACAAAGATGACGAGGTGAGCTACCCTACAAATGAGTGTGTGTGTGTGTGTGTGTGTGTGTGTGTGGTGGGGGGGGATCTGAAAAGAGAAAAGGGCTGTTTAAGTAATCCCCTCCTTTTCACTAACCACTCTATCAGCTCTTTGCTCACTTTCGAGGAGGCTTCATTGTCTGCATTTGGCAACTTTTACACTTCCTAAGTCAAGTGGCCGTTAAAGACACAAGTATTCTCACATAATCACTATTGGATGAGAACAAACACACACACACACACACACACACACACACACACACACACACACATATCCAGCAGAATGCGCACACTCCTACCCCCACACTTGCACCTTACACACACACACACACACACTAAATCGATACAGACTTGCTAAAAACAGGCCAAGAGACGTAACCTCTCACGCAGAGAAATTTGGAGATTTTAGCCGTGCCCGGTCTTGCTTTGCTGCCAATTTTCCATCAGGAATCTCTCATTAGCAGATGTTTTTTTTTTGTGTGTGAAACACACACAAACACCCCCAACACACACATACACACACACACACTCTCACTCCCACACCTCGATGTGATCTGCTGAACCCAAAGTTTAACAAGCACTTACTAGAGCAGACATGTTAATGAAAGGAAATTACCTTTTCTGCCGGTCTCCCTCTTCCAGGACAATCTACACTTTTTTCATGCTTTGCCTTGTTTTTTTTTTTACATTTCTCCACTCTTCCCACAGCTGTTTCCTAAAATGCTGCATATTCGGGAATCATTTAAATGTGTGAAGTGATAAATTAAAATCCAGTACATTCAGTAAAATTCCTGCAAAACGTGTAATATTGTCCCGAATATCCATTTTTGTAGCCTTAAAGGTATGCCAGGGGAAAAGGGCCAAAATGTGCTTTTAAGGGAAAGGGAAAAATATAATTTTTTTAGAGAAGATTTTTCTTAAAATTTGGAAAACATTAAGAGCAGCCCTAGTCAAATGATATTTTGCTGATTTCTGTTAACACACCGTATTTAAGAATTCTGCTTGCTGAGATTAACACATTGAAAAGAAGAGGCATAAAATAGGAAAAAGAAAATGTGGCATAGATTTTTTCCCTGTAATTTGTTAAAATCAGCACCAACTGCGATTTCAAAAATGTGTTCTCAAAGAACTGTGTAGATTTCAAACTCCACATTTTTACATGATCAAAAAGTGGAGAAGGCTCACGTCTGACAGGCTGGCCTTAGACATCATGCGGTCTTAACAGACTCTCATGTTTCATTTGAATGTTTGTAAGTCTGCCCTGGTGCTTCTGACATACTTACCAGCTGCAGCCCACCCTCAGATCTCTCTCTCTCCACACACACACACACACACACACACACACACACACACACACACACACTTTTGTCCTGTTCATTGCTTTCAGGTCTCTCTCTTTTTAACACACAGCCTAAATGGTCTTCTCTCTTTGACGAGGCAGTTACTGTCTCTGATTGGAGGAATGATAGAATTACCCCTCATTCCAAACACTCAGCTGTATTCACCCCCTTCCCAACTTCCCACCTATGTGTCATGTGGAGGCATTGGAGAAAATGGTGGGCCAGAGGAAAAGAAAAGAAGTTTATTTCCAGAGCTGCTGTCCTCTGTGGCCTGCATAGCAACAAAGCACATCATTTCCACCTAAGAGTGATGGAGTGAGGAGGGGGAGAGAGCCCCTCTGGAGCAGCCTGAGCTGGCAGAGCTGAAAGGCCTGGCTGGCTGTCCCACAGCAGCACTGTGCCCAATCAATAGATGAGCTGCTCCCCCTGCTGACTGAAACACGCAATAACACCCCCTCCCTCTCCCATAGCTGAAGCACACAGCTGCTCACTCCCCTGCTCTGCGTCTGTGTGTGCGCGCGCGTCACAACCCCTGATCTTGACCTTATTCACTTAATCTCTCTATTCCATTTCACCACAGCCACTGTAACTCCATCTTTTGTCATATCTCTATCTTCATCTTTCTTTCCTCTCCCCTTATTTTCCCAGCCCCTCTCTCCTGCAATGTATTTTTTTCTCTTCCCCGTCTCCCCATCCTTTAAATGGTCTCTCTCGCCCTGTCCCTCCGACTCTCTGCACATTTTGCTCCACTCTCATTCACTTTACTGATAAAGATTAATAAAGGTACATTTCAGCGGGAAGGATCATAACAGGATGTATGAGTTTAAGAGAGGTGTAAAAAAGGATAACCATAAAAAAACAACACTGAGCAAACTCATAATTTTGCAGTTTGAGGGTTGTAGAGTGGTATAAAAAGAGGGAAAATAAATACACACGTTATCTGCAAAATCAAATATCTGATTGTCTAAGCCAATAATGTCTGATTAGAGGGTGTGTGTGTGTGTGTGTGTGTGTGTGTGTGTGTGTGTGTGTGTGTGTGTGTGTGTGTGTGTGTGTGTGTGTGTGAGAGAGAGAGAGATGTTAAGGATGTATTTAGCTGTGAGTGTGCAGCATTTTATTTTCCCCTATTTGACACTTATTCTCATTATGTTTGAGAGGGTGCTAATATTCTGGGATATTTAGCAAATCTTTGTAAAGAATTCTTTGAGTATTTTAGTCAATGTCAGAAGCTTGTCAGCTCTGTTTGGTTTGTTTAGTTCAGCACTTGGCATGTTCTCTCTCTCTCTCTCTCTCTCTCTGTCTCTCTCTCTTTACAACAAACGTGTAATGGCTGGGGTTGAGCCTTGGGGCTCTGGATGGTATTCATTTGACAGTGGCCTAAATGAGAGGGGTCAGCAGGGCTATAAAGAGGCCAGTAAAGGCAGGCTGAGCTGATCTCAGGGTTTACCAGCTAGAGCTGCTGGGATATTTCTCACTGTATGAGTACTCGGGGCCAAACTCGGGGCCTGTTCTTAAGATGCTGCTGAAGTCGTGAAGGCTATGGGGGTGAAAAAAGCTAAGCTCCAGCTTTACTGCCTTGCTGATAGGCGTCGCGTCCTTCTGCATGTTCACTTTGAGGTCTCAGGGTTGAGTTTAGATGTATTGCTACTTCCTATATACCTTCGGTCATAAAGTGTCATTGGTTCTGCTGAGCCTCAGTGTGTAGAGTACTGGTCCTTTGGAACTTTGAGTAATTATGGAATGCACTCTGCCACACATCTATAGTGTACTTGTTCTTGTTTTCAAGCAGAGAGGTTATGTGTTTTTTTATGTACTTTCCTTCTCACCATTCACTGCTATCTTCTGGTCGTCTGTTGGTTTGTTGTCCTGCTAAACTTCTTGGAATCCATAATGTGTTAGGGTCTCCGTGTGTGAGAGTAAGACTAAAGATTCTGCAACCCCTTTTTTAGACACTTCAAAGCTGGTTGTGTTGTCAAGGTGTGTTTAAATACCTGTCCCCACAGTATTATTGCAATTTATTATTATAAACAACAGTGAAAACTTTCTTTAGGCTGCTCCCGTTTAGGGGTGGATCATAGTGGATCATCAGTTTCTATTAACAACATGGAAACTGCATGTAAATACAGTATGACAAAACACCACAAAAACCTTCTCTACCTGGACATAAAAAAAATGGGCTGCTTTTGATAGCTAGAGCCAATCTTAACCCCCAAACCTAACCCTAGCCCTAGCCGTAGCTGTAGCCGTAGGCCTAACCCTAACCCTAACCCTAACCCTAGCCTTAGGAAGTCTGCTCACCTATAAGAGGGAGCCTCATTGGTTTTCAAATAATACAGACACTATGCAAGATCCTATATCTTATAAAAGCAAGTTTAAATACTAAAAAAGTAAGCTTTCCTGTTTAAGTTTTAGGATTTTGCTTTGGGCAGAAATTTAGTGCATATAACATTTATAAACTAAATGCTAGAAAGCTCATTCTTGTTTGCCTGCTATATCCTAACGTCCGTATCTCCTTCAAGCTGTGAGGCATATGAGTTTGATAGGGTAGGCCTGTATAGTGGTAGGGAAAACATTGTAGTTGGTCTTCAACCGCTACGCAAGAGCCCCCCAGCAGGCCCACATTTTTCATAATGCAGTGGCACTGAGCAAAACCTTGGACCATATATTATATCCTAATATTATTTTAGTAAAGGAGAAACAGGAGGAGAGGCCAGATGTCATATTCTGTAAAAATGTTCATCAGTTTAGCCTTAAAAATCCTGATGTGATAATAAAACCACATAACAGGTTTTATTCAACTTACAAAATCAATAAGTGAAAAGTCAATGCGGACCTAGGAGGAATGTTTTTAGTCAGTTTAAACCTCACAACTCTCCAAACTTTTAAAGATGCTCCTGAGGGTGTTTTGAATTTTTGTCTCTTAACACTGCATTTATTTTTCCCTTTTCTTTCTTTAATTACATTTCTTATTTTAATTACTATTATTATTTTTATCTTTTCTTATTTTAGTTTTATTTCAAGTATTTTAGTTGGGATTAAGTATTTCGATATTTTGCCATGGTATTTAGAAAGTGCTGTAGCAGTAGTTATCCAGGCTGTTTTCTAACCTGGGTTAATCAGTGGTCTATCAGCTTTGCTGGTATTTGGCTTGGTGCTGACCTCTGTGTGTGACTGTATGTGTGTCTTTAGTCTCACACTAATGCCTTTCACTGTATTGCTGCTTCACCCTTTAGTCCACTCTCTCTCTCTCTCTCTCTCTCTCTCTCTCTCTCTCTCTCTCTCTCTCTCTCGCCTCTCTCTATCGCCTCTTGCTCTCTCTCTCTCTCTCTCTCTCTCTCTCTCTCTCTCTGCACATGGTTTCAGTGTGGCCTGACATATCAGGCTGTTCTGGGCCCTACCCACTTGCTCTCCTGGCACGCCAGTGTTTTTGGACATTCATTTGATACTGGAAGCCCCTTGATCAACTGGTTCCAAAGGCCGAGCGGGTCTTGCTGGTTGAAGGCAATCTATTGAGGGAGTGTGGGGGCACAGGGTGGTCCTGTGGGCCGAAGAGGGAGGCAGTGCGGAGTAAACAGGGCTCAGCAGGCCTGCAGTTCGTGTTTACTCTGCTGGAGAGGTGGCCATTAGAGCAAACAGCCACGTTGCTTCAATGACAGGAAAATCAGCCGAGCTCTATTCACTGCTGTTTGGACGCTCTTGCCTCTTCTGCTCCATATTTCAGATCTTCTGTGATATTTTACTACAACTCTCTCATCATTCACATGCGCTTAGCACCAATGCTGAGAAGTCTCGTTTCACCAGTGATGTTGTTGCTTGTAATATAAACACAACATAATTGCAAAAGATTCGACTTTAGATCCGACTCATGTGTTTTAGTCACTATGCAGCTGGACTGCGTGACAGAAGGGCAGTTGGAATTAGGTATGCACTGAGGAACTGAGTTTATTTATTTATTTATTTATTTAATGTTGATGGATATTGATGGATCAGTACATCTCTTACACACAAACAGATCCAAACCCACAAAAAGACAATGTCTATCACTCTCACTACCCTCCACTCTCCTCCACCAGAAGCATGGCATGAAAACTAGCTGACATGAGAGTAAACAGAAAACAATTTAGTGGCATTTAGAGATATAGTCCTCCCCCCTTATTTACATGGCCTATCTAATCCACTCTAATCTTGCATCTTTATTTTTAATGTGCAAATTCAGTAGAACTTCAGAGAAAGAGGCTTGCCTTAATTAAGTTAGTTATCTCTGGTCATGAATGGCTGAAGTTCACACTGCTGCCAATTCAAATGAAATCAATTGGGTCTCTGGAAGAAAATAAAGAAAAAATGAAGAAATATAAGCCAATGAACAATAATAGTTAGATAACAGCTACAGAGGTGATTTGGACAAATAAAAAGAGCAGTGCAGTGTGATCAGAGCTGAGAAAGAGATAGAAAGCAGGATTGGTTAAATTCCCTTTTTTCAGCCGTGTCAAAACACACAGTAGCCAACGGGCCAGCCTGTGACTCAGGACAAAATGAGCAAGAAAGAATAATGAACAACTGAGAGAATTACCTTCTTTTGATTTTTAAGAACACATGGCCAACATTTTTTCCAGTGCATTAGTGGCACATTGTAAACATCAGATCATTCAAATACTGTGCCTGTGCACTCAGTCTTAAATGAGTTCTGTCTGTGGAAACTAGCAGAGGCAGTCCTTCAAATGCACAAACTAGATCTCTTCAAATAATAATCCCTTTTTTGATTCTTAATCTCTACCATTGACTTATCAAAAGGAATATATGAATATACGAATCCTCAATTGCGAGTGTGTCACCTGCAGGAAAGCATCTTGTCAACTTAGGACCTGCATCTGGCCTGTCCTGAGCAAACCAATTAAACATGATGAAGGAAATCACTAATTGAATATTGCTGTGTACTGTAATATCTGCAAGGAACAAGGGCACGGGAATTATTAATGAGCCTTTTCCCCCTCTCTCACTTTCAATGACACGCTTACAAATTAGCACTTCTCAGTGGACTGAGAGCTGCTTTAGGTTCGCGATTTTCTCAAGCAGTATGACGTGTGAAAGTAGTCTAGAGGGCAAAGTATTAGGAATGGTGAGAGTAATGGCATTTCCTTGTTAATGCGGCTGAACCTGATTCAATTAGTGAAAAGGTCTCGTGTGTGACTTAGAAATTTGAATGGCTCGGCGCAGATTTTCAAGTGCATGCAGGCTGGCCAGAGTTCGGACAATTAGTAAGAAATGTTTTGCATCTGCATCCCTTTTTAAACAGATTGGAAGAAGCCCAATATTTCAAAAACAAGCTCTATTATAGAAATGTATTTTTCCCCCTTTCTGCAAGGTTTTGGCCAAGTCAAATTGTTAAGACCTGTCCTTTGTGTGTGTGTGTGTGTGTGTAAAGGATGATGTATGGATTAATTAATTAAGCACATTGACTCCAGTGCAGAAAAACCAGAGTGTAGATTTTTAATTAGCCCATGCTTGAGTGTGTTAAAATTCACCAATCCTATTTGTGTGGAACCGAGTGGAACTGAATGCCTTGGAGGAAAGAGCTGCTCATCATCTTGAAATCTGCACTAACCCATTTTTCGCTTGTTTTTAGGACCAGATCCACTTCAAAAGTTAGAGAATGATAGTTAATTTAGTGATTTGCTTATTTATTTATTCATTCATTCATTTCTTGATTTACTTTTCATGCAAGTAAGAATCTTTTATTTGCATCTTTGCTATATGCTATTACATTTATCATGATTGTATCATGAAGGTGCTTATCCATTACTTTGCATTATTTATTTTTACATAAGTGCATTTAATATGCATGCACCAAGGGTACATCAGTGTACAACTGAAGTCACAGCCAATCCAGATGAATATATGTCTTCGTTAGTTCCATGGGAAAGGCTTGAACAACGGAGCCATTTTTTGTGTGTCATTCCTGCACAGCTTGCGATCTGGAGCCTTAGTGGAAGATCTTTGGCTCTCTTGGCAACGTGTAGTGGAATGTGAGGCATGTCTCTGAGCTCCAGGACCCTCAGCTACCCTCTGTCTCTGCCCCACCCCCACCGATCCCCCCAGGCCCCAGCCATCTCATGTAGCCTTCTCATAAATATTTCACCACACCATGACCAAAGCTCAACTTTTACACGCTCTGTGTTAATGGCTGAAATGCGAGGCCCAAAATGGTGGGACACGCCTCTCTGGGGCTATCAGCGTTACCAAACTATCACATCTCATCTTCAGCACAGGCTTGTGGAAGCAGTGTGATCGTCACTGGTTTGGGTGTTAGTGTGTTGAGTTGATTCATTTATTTTGCTTGGATGGCAAGTGTTCAGCTCTATGGTGGGAAGGTGTAGGAATGTATGTGGAGCTAAAGGCGTGTCAGTGGGTGTTCCTCATACATATGCTGTGCACTTGTTTCAATAGAAAGAGGGAGGGACAGCAAGAGAGAGCGAGAGAGATGTATTTGTTTTTGCTGTTTCAGGAAAATAAACCTTCTTCACCATACACCCACTTGGGTTAGTGTATTTTAGTACCCACATCGTTTAACAATGCTAATTTATATACATCAGTTGATATGGCATTTTTTAAAACTAGGGACTCACTAAAAATGGGCTTCATAGTGATTGCAAACCAAGATTAAATAATAATAACCATAAAAAGTGATGTGTTTATACTGTCACATCACAGCAAGAAGGCTCTGGTTTTTCCCACCTGGAAAGCCTGGGTCCTTTCTGTGTGTTGTCTGGATGTTCTCCCTGTGTGTTTGTAGGTTTCTCCAGGTGAACATGCGCACATTAGTAAATTGGCAGCTCCCTAAGTGTGATTTCTGTGTGTTTGTGTTTGTCTGTATGTCTGCCCTCTGATGGATATGGTGTTTCCTTGTGTTTCTCCATAATATGTTTATGATGATAATTATGATGAAAGTTCAAATGACTAATAATAAGGTTATGTGGTCCCACTTTAGAGTAAGCCTACTGAAAAAATTAAGGTCCCTTATTATTTATTTAAATAATTATTACATTTTTTTAAAAGAGAACTTAAAGTGATCCTGCTAAAAAAGGAGTATTCAGTCACTCCCAGCAAGGGTTATCATTGCTGTTTTTCTGTGTAACCCTAGTAAATGAGTAAGATGATTGATGATGGTTGATACAACAAATGGATGGTTGAGTAGATTGGGAGGGTGGATATTAATAATACTACACACACAATAATAATGACTACAACAATAATTACTATAACAACAACAACAACAACAATAATAATAACAATAATAATTAATATGATGAAGTAGATGCTTAAATAAATTCGATAAATTGATAAAATTAATTTGAACTCCACTTTGGAGCGTTTTTCACGAGATTCCCTAAATATTTATTTATGTTTATGATAATTATTGCTGAATTTTCTTTTAAGGGAACTAAAAGTGATACCACAATGGCAGGTGTATCCAAGGAAGGATCATGACTGCAGGTTTTCATTCCATTCAAGCAGGAGCACCTGGAGCACTGATCCCATATAAATAATCAGTTTATTCAGTATTCAAAGAGTTTATCAAGTGAACTCAAGAAAAAGCATTACTTTTCTTCACTGATAACCTAATCCAATTTACAACGACATTTGCTTGTCTAGGAGAGCCACACAGTAGTTAGCATTTTGCAAGTTCTTCCATGTAAACTCTGTGTGGTCCACCTCCTAGCTCACTCCTCCCCCTGCTGAGGGCTGAGGAGTGACTCACGCTGCCTTGCCCTGACATCTTGCCTCCCATCAATTCCCAAAGGTTGACTGCTGAAGCTCCCCAGACTGCCTCGCCAAAGCTTTGCTGTCTTTCATGTTGCCTACATCTATAATCAGGTTCTCCTTTATGCTAATGCACTGTTTGTTTGCACTGCTTAACTACTTCCAGTTTTTGTTAGATGGAAAACTTTTCTCCCCATACCCTTCCCTGAGTTCTCCATTCTGGGTAGAATGCAGTTGCAAATTGATGGTGCTCTTCTGCTTGTCTTGGACAGTCCTATGATGTTTAATATCGGTTTATTTATATATTTATTTCATGCTTGAAAACCACTGTCAAGTGTTATCTGGTGACCCCATGCCTAGTGCCTGTTAAAGGCTTTTCTTGTTCTCAGGAAAGTTTTACTGGGGAAGAAAAAAAAAGCTTCAGGTCATAAACTCCAGCCAATTGAAATCGTGAAGTTGGCACCTCCAACACTTTCATGCAGCGAAAGTTGTTCCAGCGTTTGCTCCTGATAAAACAGTTTTAATTGAATATCCCACTGTCGTGTGGCTCTCAAATTTGAACCTCTGATTGGCCGGCTCATCCCTGCCGAGTGTATTGATGTATCCCAGAGGTCCCTGTGGTCAGCGTTTAATTGCATTATTCGGAAGCTTCCTCTGTGATGCCCACCACTGCTACAGAGCCACAGCTGCCTTGTTATAGCCACTGTTCAAAATAAGCACAGTCCAAAATCCTAATTCAATAGAGTGCATCAGGGTTTTACTTTGAATAGTAACCTCAGCTACTGATTGAGGTCCATTGTCTCTGAACTCTGGGGCAGACATGCATGGCTTCCCTCTGAGGTCAAGTGAGCGGGATGGTTTCTTTCTCTCACAGAAAAGACACTCCAGCTACCATCGGTAGCCCTGGCACGTGCTTTCCGTGGAAGAATTTGTCCCTGGCTCACCCCTGAACTTCGCCTCACAAACCATCCATAATGGCCCGTATGTTATCTTTATCAGACCGCGCCCAGGGCTGCTAATTAGAGAGGGTGCTGGAGGAGGTCATCTGGTTTGGCCAGCTGCATTGGCTTTCACCTGAGCTCTGCTGGGAAAGAGTTCAGGGCTTCTGGTGCCCTGCCTGTTCATCCAGGAGACACTGAAGGAGGATGAGCACGAACTCCTTCCTTTCTCTCTTCCTGCCTACCATGCCAGACGCACCTGCTCACGCCATAGCGTTATCCACAAGAGGGGCCACCCATTGGCAGGCAAGGCTATTGTGGCTCTCCTTTTGAAGGGAGCTGAAGTGGAAAGGCCAGGACCGACATCGGAGGCGGGGATGGCGGTCTGTATTCTCTTCCTGAACCCCAAACCCCTCCCAGGACTGCCAACAGAACTTGTCCCCTCCTCTGACTACAAGCTGCTCAGCGCCAAAATTTCACTAAAGTATTATTTACTACATTGGGGATCTCTGTTCTGAATTTGCCTCTCTGTGAGGAAATGAGGCATCTTTGTGAATGAAATCAAAGTTTGGCTGTTCACTCTGTTGTTGCAGTTTGGAATGTCAAGCCACTTGCTGGGGGGGTATGTATCATGGAGATTTCTCTGCTCCCAGACCGTAATCCATACCAAAAATGCATCTGGTTTGCCAACACAGTAAAGACATTGTCTCCTTTACTACTCTATAGTCCAGCTCATTTAAACTATTACTTTCTGAAAAAACTTCTAAGCATGAAGCACATTTGAGAAGGTCCTCTGTTCTTCAAGCGCAAACTCCCCGCCATCTCTTTCTGGGTACAGTGTCTGACAAATGCCATTTGTTTACAGCCACTGCAAGCCAGTCTGTGTTACTGTCCTGCCTCACCTTATAGCTGACCCCTGTACTGTCGGACCTAAGAGACGCTGGCTCAAGTGTGCTGTCACTGAGCAGGCCTGGCTCTATGTGTGCCGGACCTGAGTCGCTCCGGGTGGCTTCTCCCTCTCGCCACGACCCTGTGACCCCCTCTTGGGGATGGCCCCGAGATGACTGACCCCCTCCGGCTGGCTCGGGCCAGGTGGCTCCTGACAAGCTCTGACAAAAACAGGAAGCATGCCTCTGGACACAGCCAGCCCCAGCGGGGATTCCTGATTGGCTGCTGAGTCAGCGCTGGTGCCCAGCAAGACCTGACCCAGGAACTGGCAAGGGATTTGGACAAGATGGCCGCATAAATAATGGGTTATGAGAGCGATGGCCAGCTCATTGTTAAATCAACAAGTTTGCTCTGCAGTCAAGATTGTGAGGACATTTTCCATAAATGTTCACGATATAAGAATGTGAGGCAGTATGCTAATCACTGTTTGAAGTCATGGAAACTAAAAGTGAGAGAGGATACATATATATAAGCGCATTTTTTCACTGTCATTGAAGGTTGTGAACACTTTTATAAAGTGATTTTTTAGAAATTTGCATATTTTTCTTGTCAGTTTACATTACACTAGGAACAATGTTGTGGTACCTGAACTCAGATTATTAAGCCACCTTTAAGGGAAAAAAGTTTATGAATTTTGAATCAGTTTAGAATAAAATTATTAGTAATGCTTCCTGTTGACAGAACTTTGATAGTACATACTATACTTAGTTACAATGTACCTCTCTGTCATGAATGTGAATAAAAAATGCATTTTAAAGATTAAAATCTGGTTTCTTTCACCATCACATCGAACAATGCTGTCTCACTGTTTCTGAACAGCTATCTCCACATCAAATCACAGAATGACTTTATTTACTAACTTATGATTAAATTATGATGTTCTAGAAAATCTTCAAAATCTTCTATTGAAAAGAAAAAAGTTAAATAAATAAATGAATGTGTGATTTCTTCTATGGTGTTGTTTGTGCGTATATGTGTATTTCTCTCTCTTTTTCTCTTTTTTCATTCACACACGCACACAGACACACACACACACACATACACACACACACACACAGAACCCATGCTGAGTCTCTGCCCTGCAACACAAATTTATGCTGATGTCAGCAATGAAAATAGCACCACATCTCCAAATATTTGTCAAGCAGCAGTCTGCCTGTTCCTCTCTCTCTCTCTCTCTCTCTCTCTCTCTCTCTCTCTCTTGCTCTTTCCTTACCCAAGGTCTGCTTCTTCACTCTCCTTCAGTCTCTCCCTATGCTGTAATCTCTCCCTCTCCTTTTTGTTCTTTACCTCACCTTTCACTCATTCCTCTCACTGGTTTGATTTATTGTTTTAAGAAGCCCAACCTGTGACAGTGTGGCTTTCTTACACGTGATCTGTGTTGTTGGTCCAGGGAGATGATGATCTACATTAGTGATATACTTGGAATCTGAGCTGGAATCGGTTGGTTTGGTCCGCTTCATAACATTTCAGGCAGCGAATACTTTGGACAAGGCATCCAACTAACAGCTAAGTGCATGCAGTCTGCAGTCTGCATTCTGCAATGAAATGCAACATTATATATAGCTACATTGAGATACAAAGCTAAATCATTTAAAATATGAGGAAAAAATGAAACTGTCTGTAAAGTGTCTATAATTTTAACTCCTAGTACAAAGGTAAGATATTTGTTTTCATTGTGTTTAGTTAGCTTGTCTTACTTTTGTGTAGAAAAAAAAAACAAACAAAACAAACTTTGATTACCCCTTCATGTTCCCTTCTTATTTTTTTCTTTAAAGGACCAAAACTCTCCTTTAACCACATAATCATAATCTTTCTGTAAAACCATACCAATGTAATAATGAAGTGCTGCTTATAGGACTGTTTTAACTAAAGGTAGTCAAGTGTACTGCCTTTACAGTCATTTTTGATTCCCAGCAAATTTTAAAAAGGAAAATATAATGAAATATGATTGTCCAGTTATGATTGTTTTCACCCTGCACCTTTCCAATCTGAAGAGTATTTGATATAAAATTGCATCATTGAAACATAACTATGTAACTACGATAGTCATCACTCAATGAATCGCACGTGATTACATGATTGACAGTTTGCATTTAAAAAAAAACAGCTGAATAAACAACATAGCTTTTCATCAAATTCACCTAAATTATAAATGATTTTTCCCTTACAGGCACATATGTTTCAGTGATATATATTGAAATTTCAATAATGTATCAGCCAGAATGCAAATCAATCCAATTAAATAACACCATCAGTTTCAATGATGCTAACAGCTTCAAACAGTTAAGTAACCTTTTTTAAATGAAATGAGATGTGGTGGATGTCTGAAATTATATTTTCACACTTTTCATGGATGTGTTGGTGTGTGCTGTGTGCTGGGTATCTATGTGGGTAATGATAGGCTAAGGGAGTGACATGACATGAGTGAATGGCCTCTGAACAGGCATGGGGCTTAAATTTCTGCAAAAATGTTATCTTCCATCTCTCCTCCGTTGCACGGGGAGCTTCAGCTGAATGCTGTTGGTCTGAGGTGTGGCCACACTCTCCTCAAAGTGCCATCACCTGAGGCTCAGTGATAACGACATCCCTATGTTCCAATTGGCCAGTGCTGATGTCTCAACTGTAGAGGAAAGGTGGCTGCAGCCTGGATGTGAACGGGGTTTAAGGTACTAGTGCTAAAGCCTGACAATAATTTTTCCCTGCCTCTGCTAGAGATGACCTTCCTCACAAGCCCTGCTTTGTGGGGAGGGCATTTTGAGGCAATCTGAATCCTCCTTACTCTGGAGGAAAGGAGTACAGCGGGATCCTCGCAAGAAGAGGCCCTTTTCTGTGCACGCATGCATGTGTTTGTGTATGAATACGACACGTTTCAAGCCTTAAACCTGGGAAAATTATACTTTAGATAGAAACTAAATGTCCAAATAAAGTAGTGAAAGGAAAAGTGACCATTGTCATTGTGAGTGCACGGCACAACACAACACAGGGGACCACAACAGAATTACATCTCTGCATTTAACCCATACACAACACATGCATCAGGGGGCAGCTATTGAAAGTGCCCTGGGAGCAGTAACAGGGATGGTACCTTGCTTAAGGGGACCCCAGAGCACTGACCTGGGATTTGAACCCATGATCTTCCCATTATCCAGGCAACTCCATAACCACTAGGCCACCACTGCACTAAAACCTTGCATTGGCTGGGATCAACCTCGATAAACTGCATGGAAGGCTGCTATGTTACACTATACCCCCTAACGCCTCCCAATAAATTGAGCATATGACAATGCATTCATGCATTCACTTGCATTTCTAATGTCTTCACATCTCCTAGGCCACCGCTGCCCTGTAATCTCTGAGGAGTTTATTTTCAAAGGGGAGCACTGATCTTAAACAAGGCAATTGTCACAAAAATGTTTTGGTGAGCAGCACGATGGTGCAATGGGCAGCAGTGTTGCCTCATGACAAAAAGGTCTTGGGTTTTATTCCCAAGTGGGCAAGTCCAGGTTCCTTCTGTGTGGACACTGCACACTGGACACTGGGTGGGTTTCTCACACCATACAGAGATGTGCATTGACAAATGAGCATCTGAATGTAATGCAAACCAAACAATGAACAAATGTACAACTGTGTTCAGCAGATTGTTCAAATGTTTCATCTTTCCCAGCTTTTGTTATTAATTACAGGGGTGGAACAAAGTCAAAGTGGAATTTTCTGCAAGCATCAACGATGAATGCTCATTACATACATACTTGGTCCTGTTTAATTAATTACACACACACTTTCAAATACAGGTGCAAGAACAGGGTATTACTCGATGCTGACATCAAAATGACGAATTTGGTAAATGAGATGTGAAAATGATGGAGGTTTTTACATTTTGACGAACCCTTCAATGGGAAAATATTCACGTTATGTTAAGAAAACTATATTTTTTTATATTAGATTGATATAGCATATATATTTATAATGGAGCAATTTACAATCAATAAATGTATAAACATCAGTAGCTGTAAAATTATCTGTATCAGTTCAGAAATCGTAAGTGGAAAATACAGGGTTCTACATATTTACTGTCAAATTATTTTAATTAAAAAGAAAGTTAAAGACAAAACTGGATAAAATATATTTTTAGTTTAGTTTTTCTTTCTTGTTGCTAAACCATTTATTTAGTTTAGTTGATCACTTTTGCTTTGAGCTAAAAATACCCTCTTTCACAGAATCAAACACCCATGCACAGACCATGCACTTAACATGTGCTACGTATGTGAGTCATCATTTCAGGACATTCTTAATTGTCAACAGCCCCATGTACAGGACATACATGCTGTTTCTCTCAGACCACAGTGGAGTCATATACAAGTACAAAAGTTAAGCTGGGGATCAGGGGGGACAAGAACAAGGCAAAGATCATCAATTAAAATTGAGCTGATTGATGAATCGCAAAACATTTTTTCAATGAATATGCCATCCATGGGGTAAGTCGCAGCAATTTTAATTGAATTCTGTAAAAAGTGAATATATATTTTAAAAAGGTATGAATTGTTTTGTAGGCCTTTTGTAGAACTGAAATGGTTCCCTAAAGCTTTTTTCTTTAAAAGTGTAAACAGATTGGTTTATAATACCATCGCCCCCAGAAATCGGTCCAAATACAATCACCATGGCAACATTTACACAGCAGCGTCATGGTCCAGCAATTTTAATATAGTATGCAAGCTAGGTTAAGCTTCATTAAACTGAAATGCTGGTGAAATCCATACAAATCCATGCAAAGATTGGTGAACATTGGGAAGAAAAACAAACCTGTGCTCTTAACAGGTATAAGTGATTGTTCATTTTTTATTACATCCATGTATATAACACTAAATTCATGCCCAGAGAATTAGTTTCAGACACTTCTCAAAGATGACCTAAGACGTGTTGATGCATGGTGAGTGGGGGTGCATATGTGTTGCATCCATTTAAGATTTAATGTAACCCGCGGCAGTGGCAGAGATTGAGAATATGTAAGCTTTTTTTATTTTTGTGGGCTGGCTGTGGTGCTGCTGTAATTGCAGAAGTCCTCCCTTCATTGGCAGGCTTTCCCCTGGTGCACACTTATGCGGTGTAGGGTTTGAACTGGGCCATGCCTGCAGGCTGCCCGGTCATCTCTTCCCAAACTCCCTCCTCAGCCCTGCATACTCAGCCCTGCTGCTCCTGCTACCGGGAATCCAGCGTGGATCATGAGGGTGAGGAAAGAAGGGCTTCATCTGCCTCACCACTTTTCCTCCACTCATAATGATATGTAAATATTGTTTATTGCTATTGTTTTTTTTTTTTAATCTACAAGACGTCTAGAAGGACTCTTTTTTTTTTACCAGGCTGGGTGATCCAGTGACTCACGTTCCAGTTGGCTACAATGTGAAGATTTTTGTTTGTCAGAACATCCAAATTAACTGTCTACTGGTTTTTGTGAAACTTCACATCTTCAGAATAAAATTGTAGCTATGTATTTTCTCTTTGCTGTGTTCTGCAGGCAATATTTCACATACTTTCAAGAAACTAGCTTTTTTTTTTTGTGGAATTTATTGATTGGTTTGGAAGGCAGTCTATTGATCTGTGTTTTAAAAATATTTAATAATTTGACTGGTGTTATTTCGAAGGAAATGGATATGTGGATTTACCATCAGATAAAATGAAAACAAACATTGATGGTTAAAGTGTAGTAGTCTTTATTGCAG